>JADLZK010007933.1:0-278252 GCA_015847255.1 Hyparrhenia diplandra
GTGCAATTATGATGTTCCACTACCTAGTATGCCATTATGAAGTATTGCTTTGTGTTGACATGTTAGTTGTAAGACTTTTTAACCATTTACTATTATTTTTAAACAGGGAAATCACCACATGTTGCCATTCATTGTTTGAAGAAGCCCGTACAATTTAGGTCCTAGTATGCCTTCATTTAGAATGTTTGAGGATGAGGATGATTTAGAAATTTTGTTCAAGATCCTAAAGCGGGCGACCTTTTCCTACAGCTATGTCAATGTCTTGTCCAGTTAGAGAGCTAAATCATATCCATTTGGTGGAGTGAGGTCTGCTAAAGCTAGTGTTGTTGGCTGTTGTGCATTTACAAGATAGGGTTGTTGCTAATGAGAGAATCTTTGTCCCTCAACCAAAAAGGGGGTGGAAGGAATTGCAATGTTGAAACGGTAAGCTTATGTTTTATATTAGATCATGTATTAGTTAGACATGTTTTAATCTTGTTTTTTGTGTGTAATTATGTGTAGAATTAATATATTTTCTTATTTCTTGATTAGGACCATATCACTATGGTGTCTTTGCCTCTTCTTGAATATTACGAGGATGGTGAACCTTAGATTTGCAAGCTTTGCTTTCGGCTCGTGAACCCGTTCCACAAGTTGTAGCCGGTTCCACTTGGACCTGTGATGCCCATTGTATAACGGATCTTCCAATCTTTCACCTTTACGGAAGTTTCTTGTGATTGGAACACCTCTTTTGTTATTACAACAGCTTTGGAATTTTTTGTGTGAAAAACTTATGTAATGTATCATTAGGCATTTTTTGTAAATCGCATTAACACTATTGTGTACCTATTATTGTATCGATGAATGGTGTATATATTGAGGCGTGTGTGTGACATTGTTGGTTACGTAAGGTGGATTGTGTGTTTGCAGGTCTTTTTCGTGGTCTAGTCAGGCGTATTATGAACAGGGACTATAGGTAGCCTATTGACATGACCTACTTGTATTTCTTTTTTATGGTTTAAATTTTGACTTGTTTTGTTTACTTGTTTTGCATACCTACGGGATTATCTACTCCACAGCGAGAGGGGGCTCGTCTTACTGGCTGCTCATGGTTTTTACCTCTTCGTCCTAAAGATGCGATTTGGGAGTGATTCTTTGAGTAGTGGCTTTTTGGCAAGCCTTCAAGCTCTAAAGTTCTTTGTTCATCGCCCAAAACTTCTTGCACAAAGAAGCGGCTACCGATTGGCCCGTTATTTATCTGCCGCACGAGGAAGATTAGAGTGTCAAAGGAGGAGTGCGAAGTTTTTATGAAATAGCTTTGAGATGGGTGCGGCTAAAGCAAATCAGTAAGTATGAAATTTCTATATTGTCCTTTTATTATTTTTTGTCTTGTATTGCTACTTGTTTTGTGATGCATATTTACAATGATCTCCACTTTTAGAAGAGGCCATGTTTGGTGTTATGATAATTTCATCGGCCCTTTTGTGTGTGCGCAATAGTGGTCATCAACATGTTGCAATTGTGTCACTTTCGGTGTTAACCGGAGAGTCCATTGTTGCAAATGGTAACTTAGCGTACCGTTGGTTGTTGTAAACTGTTGTCAATTGTTTGCTTTGTTAGGCAGCACCCTTCTCTTGTCTATTGTTAATCCATAGAAATTTTTTTTTGTCTATTATTCCTTTGTTTCTTGCCGTCCCAAGACAGCCCCTAACTTGTCTCCTCGTTTTTCCATAGAAAAGAATTGTGTATTGTCTGTTGTTTCTTGTGCTAGACAGGGACCCCTGTCTTGTCTATTGTTATTCCATAGAAAAAAAAATTGTCTATTATTCCTTTGTTTCTTTGTCCCGTGACAGCTCCCTAACTCGTCTGCGTTTTTCCATAGAAAAGAATTGTCTATTGTCATTGTTGTTTCTTGTGCTAGGATAGGACCCTTCTCTTGTCTATTATTTTTCCATAGAAAAAAATTGTCTATTATTCCTTTGTTTCTTTGTCCCGGGATAGCTCCCTAACTTGTCTCTGTTTTCCATAGAAAAGAATTGTCTATTGTCTGTTGTTTCTTGTGCTAGGACAGGACCCTTCTCTTTGGAAAAGAATTGTTTCTTGTGCTAGGACAGGACCCTTCTCTTGTCTATTGTTTTTCCATAGAAAAAAAAAAATTTGTCTATTATTCCTTTGTTTGGTGTCTCGACTGACTCCCTATCTTGTCTTGTTTTTCCATAGAAAAGAATTGTCTATTATCAGTTGTTTCTTGTGCTAGACGGGACCCTTCTCTTGTCTATTGTTTTTCCATAGAAAAAAAAATTGTCTATTATTCCTTTTTGTTTGGTGTCCTGGGGACAGCTCCCTATCTTGTCTTTATTTTTTTCATAGAAAAGAATTGTCTATTGTCGGTTGTTTCTTGTGCTAGGACAAAGACCCTTCCAAATTGGCGTAAAACTAGATTGTGAATGCTTCATTATTGCAAATGGTACATTATCGGCCCTTTTGTGTGTTTGCTGGTGGTCATCAACATGTTGTGATTGTGTCACTTGCAGTGTTGCAAATGGAGACACAAGACATTGTTGCAAATGGTAACTTACTAAGGGGTGTTACAAGTGTGGTCATCAACCTATAGCAATTGGCTATCAACTAGGTTGCAATTTGCATTTTTTGTTGCAAACCTATAGCAATTACGATTGTTTCTTGTGCTAGGACGGGACCTGTTTTGTCTATTGTTTTTCCATAGAAAAAGTTGTCTTTTTGTGAGTTGTTTCTTGTGCTAGGGACAGACCCCGTCTTGTCTAATGTTGATGTTTTCATTTGTTATGCGCCTTGAGGTTGTGAACTACGATCTTGTGATTTGTGAAGATGAGTGCGCTTCTCTCTTTGAAACCCGAAGGAATTGTTAAATGTTTTGTTATCAATGCTTTGTGTAGACTCTTGTTTGTAAGGAAGCACCCTAGGACATCGAGGAAGCATTACTTCTTCTCCAAAGTTGGGGTAAGTTTTGAAAAAAACATTACTCCTTCAATGAAATGACCCTCAAATCGTTATTCATGTCAATTTTGTTGTTTAGGATTATCCGATTGGTAATCATGGTGTCAATGATGTCAATGAGAGTCGAAAAACCAAATGTGCAAATGCTTTGAGAAGTTTTCAAGGTGCTAATAAAGCTAGTTGGTTGGGTAGTAGAGACAACATAAAGGTAAGTATCCTAACTGCATTTAGTAACCGCTTTTTGCCGACTTTTTAAAAATTATTGACAAAAACTTTGCTTATGGCAGATGTATTTCCCTATCTTGTTCCGTGGTCGCCCGGCATGTTGTGGTTGTTGTTCCGAACGTAGAAGGTGCCTTGTTTTTGGATCCCACTTGCGCTTGCTTGGGAGTGGATTTAGCTTTCAAAAGGCTCTTCAAGATGAATTTGTGAGTACCTTTTCATTGAGTCGCTTAGCTCTATTATCTTGGTACAACTTATGTTGATATTTGTTTTGTATTTGTTTTCTCAAATTTAGCTGGCAAATATAGAGGAAATCTAGAAACAAGTTGTTAAAATTGACTATGGATGGCATGGATACAAAGTGGTGCATGATCCAAATATGTTGTTGCTGAGTGGCAGTATGTTTATTTCAGTTTAGAGATTGTTTTGATTTTTTAGTGATGTTTTTTGCCTTTTTTTTGTAACTATCTTTTATACTAGCAGATTTCTAAAAATGAGAGTGGAATATGTGCTATGATGAATTTGGAACACTTTGATGTTGGAGTGAGTATGAAGGACAAGTACACAGTGAGTGATGTTGGAAACCTTTCGTGATCAAGTACTTAAATGATCCGGTGTTTTGTTCAAAAAAATATTGCAAACTTATGGTGCAAACAAAATTAAGGAGGTAGTATTAGTCGCTTAGTTACCATTTTATAGTTTTTTGAACACAATCGACATGGTTTTGGGTCTCATTATATTTTTGGTATTTCAGGTGTATGCAGAGAAGTTTGGACAAGCTATCTCGATTATAGGTCTATGCAAAGTAGTAGAAGAGGCCATGATATCCATTTTTAGTTAGATCTTGTTAGGATGGTACCATCTTGAGGGTGTTTAATCATGCTTAGTTCATAGTTTGTAAACAATCTACTACATCTGTTTGGTAACTTGAAGTGTTGTAACTGGAGATAGTACATTGTTGCAAATGGTAACTTTAGTAAAACCGTTGGTTGTTGCAAATGTGGTCATCAATATATTGTAATCAAATGTGGTAATCAATTGTCAATTGTTAGTTGTTTGTTGTTCGGGACAGTTCCCCTGTCTTGTGTAATGTTATTCCATAGAAAAAAAAAAAATTGTTTGTAATTCTTGAGATGAAGTTGCAATCGAGAGATCATTAGATTTGCAATTGGTTGCAACTAGGTTGTAAAAATATGTTCTAAGTGTTTACAACAGCGCTTAATTATGCTACAAATCAAGTTGCAATTGTGTCAGAGTCACG
The DNA here is from genome assembly GCA_015847255.1 of Hyparrhenia diplandra. NCBI lineage: Eukaryota > Viridiplantae > Streptophyta > Magnoliopsida > Poales > Poaceae > Hyparrhenia > Hyparrhenia diplandra. The sequence goes on from JADLZK010007933.1 coordinate 4,439, forward strand.
ATTGCAACTCATAGTACAAGTGAAGTTGCAAATGTGTGTCCAAAGTGTTTGCCAAGATTCTCATTACACATGTATACTTATCGGGCAATATTCATATTAGTATATACGTTTTCCGGATACGAAGAAGTAGCAAACATGTAAACATTTATAATGGTATAGTGATGTAATAACTTATAATTTGTACAGGTACATAATTATGAACTATTTGACCAAGTATATTGTATTAACTTATAACTAGCTACCGGGTAACATGTTGTTGCATTTCCAACTCGCAAACATGTTCTTCACCCCTTTTGTCAACGACCTCTTTTTCCACCGGCTCCTCCTCGCCTCGTGCAACTCTCCCTCCACGCCCTCTCGTCGATTGTGTTCTGAGGATTTCAATGTCATCTTGATTGCCTTCTTCATATACAAGCCTCACGCCTTTGGCCTCCCTCTTTTTCTTGGTTCACTCGATGTGGCTTGGCTTCTTTCTTGTTCGGCTTCTTTGTCAAGCCTTGCTTCGATTTGGGTTCAGTGGACAAGTTGTTGTGTAGTGTGTGCCCGATACACACCCACATGTGCCGGCATTATTCTTGTTCCATAGGACTCTTTGGTATAGGTCTTCGAGCGGGTTACCTCCTTGATGAGTCTCAACTTCATGTTTCCTCTTGTTGGCGTTTGTTGATCTTCCTTTCGTCCGGGTCACCGGTGGCTCAACCAACATGACATCATTATGCATCGGCGTTGATGACTCGTTTTCCACCGCCAGGGGACCCTTCGGCTTGTGTTATCGCCGATCCGGTGGCCGATGGTCCACCGCGGGGTATCCAATTTGCGTTGTCTTCATTTTACGTGTTTGTTGTTGATGGTCCAGTGTTGTTTGCCATATCCCTCAGTGCTCCCCGAACATTTCAATGCCTGGTAATATGCGATCAAGTTGTTTGTCCAACTCCTCACAAGCTCGGTCGGACCTACTTGCGACCGCCGCCACCTTCATCAACTTTGGCATTGATTTCAACATCCCAGGCACGTTCCTTGCTTGTAGCCGACCTCACAATTCGACGTTGTCATGTCTATCAGGGAACTTGTTGCATTGCATCGCGAGTGTATCTCTTGAATATGTACTTTTTAGGTATGCTTTTGACCGGGTGGGTGAATAATTTATGATATGCATGCGAACAGCCACCAGAATATTTTTAGAGATCAACAAACGAGATGGCCTTGTCGGTATGTTGCAATATTATTATGGAACGAGGTTGCAATCGGTGTTCCAATCCGCAGTTGCAATTGCGTAAAAGCAACCACTTAACAGTTTGTAGATGCAAATTTTTTGTTCAATTTGTTTGCAATCCCGTTGCTTATGCCGTTGTAACTAGAGAACATTCGTGTTGTGATTACAAAGGCTTACCTGTGTGTTCATGTTGCTTGCATTCACATTTGTATTCCCCACTTTCCTTGTCCGCAATCATCTTGAATTCATGATTTGCCCAAAGAGAAACTCCTTCCCCTTTGTTCATGTTTCACTAACCAGCCGATTATCCTTTTCTCGAGTTTGGATCACGCGAATGTTAAAAAAGCCGTGCTGTTCGGGTGGTATTGCCTTTTGTACTCCCGATAGACGGCTCTTGTGTATACTTTGGACCCGCTCATCGAATTTGGCCTTGCATGCACGCGGCGTCAACGTAGCCCCCGCAAAGCATCGGTTTTTTGTTGCAATTAGCATGCGAGAGGATGTTGTATGCGAGGGGGTTCGTTACTATTGCAAATACGGTAACATGTTTTTTAATGGGTATTTCGTTTTTATACGTGGCGTAGTGATTCTCGCCTCGTCCATATGGTCTGCGTCGGCCGCGGTGACTCCAAAGATCCTCTTGGCAAATGTGATCAACATAACCATCTTTTAAGAAGACCTGTTTTGGCTCTCCGATCTCTCGTGTTGAAGTCATCCTTCCACAATACATGCCTTTGAAGTAGCACGATATCCACCTCTCTCTTTTTCTCCCACATGGCCTTTATTGCAGGATTGTCGGCAATTTGGCCGGTCATCAATCAATTTTTTCCCATTCTTCCTCAAACTGGGTTGGTCCCTAAAGGATAATTCAGCAATGACTCGAACCTTTCTTGCAATTTCTTGTCTTTGTGTTGTTTGAACGGCTCTTCCAAGCTCAATCTCCCAAGGTCTTAAGATGTGCCAACGCGTTCCTATGGTGAGTCTTTAGGAACACCTTTGAATTGCGATAAACATCGCCGGATCTTCATCTGTTAAAAGGGCGTGAAACAAGTATTAGTTTCGCATTTTTTAAAACCCCCGCATTTGCAAATTTTCGAATAATATCGGCGAATGATGTTGCAATTGCTATCATCATTGTTTTGCAAACAGTAATAGGTTAAGATGTAATTTTGGTGTAGTTTGTTTGCATTGCCCTTCTTTAAGGACAAAAGTGCACTAGTTTAATTTTTTTTTTTGTTAAAACAACGGTCATGTTGCAATCACTATAATCACGTTATTGCAATTAGCGGGGCGGTATTGTCGCTAGATGTTTTTTGACAAACAAATGTTTTGTATGTATCAAAGCGTAAAGTACTAGTTAAGCAAATGTTTGATATTGCAAATCAATATCATCACGGTGTTGCAACAAGCAGACATTCTTGTCAGCAAAATGTATTTTGACAGCTAATGTATTGTATCTAGCAAATGAAAACATATGACTATTTGCAAATGTTTTTTGACTCACCAGTTAGGATAACATGTGGTTCGACACCACCCATGCAACTCTTGAACGTCTCGAATAGCCATATGAATGATGCTGCGGATTCGTCACCAATGAGTGCTTGTCCAAAAGTCACATTCATCAAGTGATTCTTTGGATCCAACAAACATCGCAAGTGGCATGTTCTTGATGTTTGTTTTGTGAGTCGTATCAAAGGTCACGACGTCTCCAAAGTCTTTGTACAATGCCCCTCGACTTGCGTGACTCAGAATATGTTTCTAACAACCCTTGTCTTTGGATCCGTATCCACATCCCAAGAGAAATGGTCATTTTTCTCTTTACATTCTCTCGAAGAATTTCAATAGCTTGTTTAGATCATCATTTCTGTCTTCCCTTGCCTTGGCCTCCCTTCCCGTGAACACGCTGCAATTGTGTTAAGTTACATGTTGCAATTACATCGTAATGTAATGTTGCAATTACAATCGACAATGTTGTAACACGATTCAAAGACTTACATATTCCTCACATCCTTCTCGGAACCCCACATCCGCGACCGCCATGCGGTTCCGTCATCACATTCGCCAAGCAAAGATGTGGAACACCGTTCCTTGTCATGATATGGAATAGGTTGCATATTCCTTCCACCATGTGCTTGTGGGCGTGCATGAACCGCACCATCTTCTGAGACGGCTCCAGCTTTGTGGTTGTGGGGTGTTTTCACAATGTCAAAGTACAAAGACTTTTCCTTTATGTTGCCTTAACTTTGACAGAGTTTTGATGACCACATCTTTTCGACTCTTTCTCGTTTTGGGTTTGTGATCATCTTTTTGCCCGACACTTGCCCCCTCGTTGCGCAGATATAACCGCCGTTTGTTGGCTTGTTCTTGCAATCCCCGACTGAACCCTCGCAAGCCTTGCGTATTCGACGTAAAAATGCGTAAGCTTCATCACGTGTATTGAACCGCTGCTTTACTCTCAAAGACAAAATACGCTAGCACATATGCATCCCCGTCATGAAGAAAACATACACAACATGGTTAGGTTAGCAACCTAAAAATATATGCATTTGTTGCATATATTTTGATGGAGATATCGTAACTCTTTGTCGCAATTGCAGTGCTCACTTTGTTGCAATCGATACTCTTTTAGCCGCAATTTGGTCGTTTCATGCATTGACCGCCATGCCAACGAAAACAGAGCACTTGTTGAGACTTTTTTCCAGATAAACAACAATCATGTTGCAATTATAATCATAATGCTGTTGCAACCATTAGACATTTTAAGATGCAATTTGGTGTACTTTGTTTGCATTGCCAGTCTGAAATCGAGAAGAGAGCACTAGTTGCAATTTTTTCAGATAAACAGCAATAGTCATGTTGTAATTAGAATGAACATGGTGTTGCAACCATAAGACAGTTTAAGATGCAACTACATGGGGTCATCATAGTGTAATTTGCCAGTCTAGCAATTGAGAACAGGGCAAAATAGAATACCAATATCGCAATTACAGTCATCATGGTGCTGCAACTAGCGCACAGTTTAGATGCAATTTGTTTGTAACATATTATTTGTTTTTGGGTCTTACCGCATCGAAGAGCTGCCCGTATCTGCAGCCATGTCCCCGAGCCAACGCCGCCGGCGGCGTGAGTGTGCTTGTATGGTGTAGCGGATCAACGCTTCCTGGTGTCGCCATGTGCGCAGGACCTGGAAACGGTGTCGTCGGTGTTGAGGACAGCGCAGGTACCCCTTGCTGGACTTGCGGCGGGTCTCGGCTTCGTCCTCCATGCACGTCGCGCAAGGCTAGGTTGCGAATCATGTCAGAATCCGCCATGACCATAGCCGGTGGGCCGGCTCGGTTGGAAGTTTATCCCATCTATTCCCCTGGGCCGTGATTCGTGGATGGGGTGTGGAGGTGGTGTTGGGGCGGAGGCGGAGGCGGAGGTGGCGACGGAAGCGGCGGCGGATGCGGAGGCGGAGGCGGAGTTGGGGGCGGAGGCGGCCATGGCCATAGATGCGGCTGATCCCCCGGCATTTTGAGGCGGCTCCATGGATTCACCCCGGCGAGTTGCTGTTGCGGGTTTGTGTGGAGGCGGTGTTGGGGGCGCAGGCGGATGCGGAGGCGGAGGTGGAGGCGGAGGTGGAGGTGGAGGCGGAGGAGTCGGAGACGGAGACGGAGACGGCGACGGAGATTTCAAAATTCGAACAGGGGTGTCGGGGGCGACGTGTCCTGGTCGGACACTTTTATTATGTTCTAAAGCGGAGATTTGATGTTGTAACCGACATATATTTGTCATTGCAATCGGCATACTTTATGTGTTGCAAATAGTCGTCCGATGCTGGACGGAGGATGGGCAGGTTTGTTAGTTGGAGCATGCGGGCCCATGCGAGTTTATTTCAGGGGAGAAGCGCGCTGGGGGGAGATTTTGGTTTGTCAAGGCCTGGTTGGCCCATGCGCGCGCGCTGTTTGCAGGGAGGCGCGGCCCAGCTGCCTGTTTGTTGCAGGGTGGGTGCATTCTCTACATAGAATGATAGAATGCACCCGGGTGCATTTTAGGCCTGCCGTGTGTATATATATATATATATATATATATATATATATATATACATACTATTGCTAGGAGCGTGCACTTGCGCCTGCGGGAAACAATGTACCGATAGGTGTGTAATGGCACCGAGAGTCGACAAATCATAGTTCTTGTTCTTGCATAACATGAACTTACTGGTTTGTGATAGAGCTGGGTGCCACCAAGCATTGGTATTATGCATACATAAAAAATACAAACCGTGATCGCTAAGGTCCCGAAACGCCGAGCGCAACTATCATACAAAAAGGGCTAAGTCGTTTCACCTCAACACATCGGTGTTTTGGGCACACCCTCGTGCGCATGATGATACAACATTTTGTTCTTGCATAACTTAGATCTAGCGAACCACAACAAGTGATAAAGTCATGCGGGCATGAAATCATTGCAACTCCATTTGGTATTGGGATGGATATGACCAACTTGATACAAAATATAATATATTACAGGATACATTGATCTCGTAAGCAAACAATATACCATTGTTCATATTCATGGAGCATCCCTCACACATGACAACTCGATGCAAAAAAAGTAATCTTCAGTTTAGGGAGCGTGTTAGGTAGTAGTCGTGAAGATGAAGCAAGTGTCGCTAGGCAGTACGTAATCAAGTCCTTGAAAAACAAATCTAGGGCCCAATTTTCTTCCGTGCATACAAAAAAGTAGACCATGAAGCATCCCACACCCACATAACCCGACCGCGCAAGTTCACAAATGGAGACGAAACACTTCCGGGGATTTTTAGCTCTCTTTACCATCTTTGCATTGCACCAGAGCCATTTTTCTCTCAGTACCAAGCAACGGATCTGCCCGCATAGAACCAAATTAAAAGTATGTTATAAATGGTAGAGAATGTAGGTCTGTCATAGCACATTACAATTCTCGAATTAGTATGTAAATAATTTTCATCTTAACATGCATCTTTGCATCACCGGCTGATGTAAAAACAAGAAAGGCATGTATGCAACAATAGAATTAAATATAGCTATTTGTGTCCTGGTGCGCCGTGAAACACAAGATTCTATTTTTGCAAACCGCAGAATCGCAGACAACACAAACACAAGCAAAATGTGGATCGGCCACCAAAATTATCGATTCAGTTGGAAATAAATGGGATAAAAATGGTTTGACTACCTCTAGAGAAGACATGTAACTAACACATGGATACGATATATATGTGAAAAGCTAATTCTACAAATATACTGGGCAATAGAGGTTCAACCATATGGCTTTTGCCTGTTGCTGTGGAATCTAATGCTCACAAATTGTTGTAAAGGAAAGCCACACACGAGTAAAACAGATGTCTTAAAATTGAGGACCTAGTGTCTGTAGTAGTACCAAAGACATAGTTTTCTATGCAACATCAATATTGTCGGGCTTCGACAAATTTCCATGTATGTAAATCATTATTATGTATGAAGTATAGCAAAATAAACTTATAATAGGCATTGTGCTATTAAACCCACTTCTTCTTCGCTATAGTTAACCTACCTTGCTACTATTCCATCTCTATACCCTTAAATTGTTTCTCGTATTTTGTTTACATCTCTATACCCTTAAATTGTTTCCCTCGTATTTTTTTATCGTTATCGAAAAAAGAAATTATGTAACCATACTTACTCAGTTAGAAGGCCATCTTGTGTGTCGGGTTGCCGGTTACCGGGCCGACCGGGCGGAGAAAAACAAAAGACATTGGACATGAGAAGAAATTTTGCTACGTGTGTAAATAGAGGGCAGTCCTTTAATTGAATGGACTTTTTTTTTTTTTGTCCCGATTACCTACATGTGTCAGCTATAGGTGAGTCCTTATTTGAATGGATCTCCATTGGACAAAGGTACCGATGTGTAGAGGTAGAGCATGCATAGATGTCTACAACTGTGGTGCAAACATATTGGAACACACGTATGGCGTAAGCAAGCATGGTACTATTTTATATGACTAGATAACATATATGATATGATAAGAACTGAAAGCAAAGATTACAAATTCAGGATGGATGCAAACAAAAGAATCGGACAAATTTCAGATCAGTACATAGTTGTTTACATGCATGAAGAAGTGCACCATTGAGTAGATATCAACGTCTTGCATACCTTTAATATCCGTACAACATTCGGGATATTGCTTTGTTTCACATCCGAGAAAGGCAAGCCCTGGGAGTGGATTCACTTCAAGCCCGCCCAATACGCTCGCTGGATTCGGGAAGCGTGTGGCCGCCGCCTCTTCACCGCAAGATGCCACATACGATGTGGAAATACAAATTCTTCTTCATCCGATCCGTTTTTGTCTACATTTTTGTCTTGGCTCATATCGATTGTTTAGTTGTTTAAAAAATTTAAGATAACTCACCCCGCTTACCTTTGGATGAAGAAGGCCAACGTATAGGTGGAGAATGAGCTCCAAGCAAGCGAACTAGTACGAAAAACGGTGAGAGCACACCGCCGTGGTTGCCAAGCTCATGAATGAACACGCCACAGTGGTTGCCAAGCTCAACCAGGATGAGCCGATGAGGCGTTTACCAAAGAAGATGTGGACATTTTCTTTCGCCTCCTCCCCATCCTTTTATAATCTTACTCAGACGGTCTTTGTGTTTGTACCTAGGTGTCCTAGGATGAATCGAAAAGGTATAAGACAACAAAATTATTGAGCAATGTTGTACAAGCTTATAGATAGCACGAGTCACATAGATATGCGGGACAAAACAAAACCTTTTAGAGCCATTAAAAACCTTCAAAAAAAAAAGGAAGGATAATGCACTTTACAATCTAGATTTCGGTGCTTACCCAAGAAGATGTGCTTCTCTTGCAACATCTTTTTCGACCTCCACGCAGAACACCAAGAGATCTCGGCCAAACGCCGCGATAAACGCCGTTTCACCGCGCCGCTCCCCGGCCACGGTCCGATCCTGGTCAGAAGTCAAGACGATGGCGCGACCTCACCGTAGCCGCCACCGGGAGGCCCCCGCGAATGACCCCAGATCTGCAACCACCGAACAAAAAACTTCTGTATTTGTTGTTTCTAGAACCACAGGAAAAACCAAATCTAGCTAAATGGATGTGATAAAAGAGGTGCACCCGGATGGAGACGACGGCTAAGGCGCAGGCAGACACTGCGGTGTCGGACCGCTCTCTACTCTTGTTTGGTTCTCGAAGAGTTTGGAAGTGAGCGTAAGAGGGAGAAGAGTAGTACTACCTACGTACTAGTATAGTTGGAGTATGGGAGAAGGAAGAGGCCAGAGAGACTGCGAGAGAAACAGAGAGAGACAATATGTGTACTAGTAGTAGTACTACTGCAGAGTGTTCAGACACCATATGGCCCCATGGGCACCCGCCCGGTTAATAATGTACTCCATGGCCCCATGGCCCCATGGTTTTGCATCTTACTCTCCATACTAGTACTTCAAATTTCAAATGTTAACTCTTCAAATATTTGAAATTCAACTTTCAAATAATATCCACCAAACGTGACAAAAGTAGTATTCCGTTTCAAATTATAGTTCGTTTGACTTTTTTTATCAAGTTTGACCACTCGCCTTATTCAAAAAAAATCTATGCAAAAACAAGTCAAGTTTAAGTCATTCTTAAATAACATTTGATAATAAAGCATGCCACAACAAAAGAAGTGATATTTTGCATAAAATTTTGAATAAGACGAAAGTGGTCAAAGTTAGGGTTGAAATAGTAAAATGACCTACAATTTGGAATGGATTAGCAAAGAAGAATACAAAGAGCTTGACACATCATTATTTTACAAAATCATAGAAAGAAAAAATCATCACATTTGGAGTTACGATGAGGGAGAAAGACCAGTTACAAGTTGTAACCATAGATTAATAAAAAAGAAAAATTAGGGTTCTTGAGCCCCGGAGGTTCGACATGGCGGCACACCCGGCGGCGCTGGATGTCACCGGAGATGAGGCCTCTAGCTTACGGGAGGACCACCACCGTGATCCCCGAGAACCTAGCGTTCCTATCTTTGCTATCGGATGAGCGGGTTTAGGGCGGTACCGAAGTTTGACACCGACGGTGGCGGGCGGCACGGGCGGAGCGGGGAGGCGAAACTCCGGCCGACGAGGACCGGCCGAGGTTAAATGGACGGGATGGAAAGCATCGTAAACGCAATGTAGACGCTTCAAGACTCGAAATGGCGGGGATTCGGTCCGAGAGGGGTTGCCGCCGTGGAGAACCATTGAACGCGGCGGGGCGTGAACCGGGCGGACACGGTAGCGTTTTCCTGGGCGCCCGCCAACGGCATAGGCATAGCTAGCAACGCCGAGGTGCTCGCGGCGCCATGGTCGCATGGTCGCGGGCGGCGGTCATCGCAAAACATGAATGAATATAACACGAATTACCACATAATCATCCATCACGCATCAAAAGTAAGATATAGATCACATAATGCAATGCATGGGTGCATTGTCGTCATCATCAACATATACATAGATTCATGCGAGTCCACTCGCTTCTCATGCCCACCCCCGCTTGCACAAACAACCTCCTACACTCGTCGCGGATCCTACACTCCTCACCGCAGCGAGGGATCGCTGCCGCCACGCTCCCTCCACCCACCGGCCGATGGCGCCAAGACGTTCCCGCCTCTTTCGCAGATCGATGCTCGCCCCGGCGACGCCCGGTTTGGCCAGAGGAGGAGGATGCGGCCTCACCGCATGGGGCACCACCAGGTCATCATGTAAGGCGCCACACTTTGTCCGCGGAGCATTGCATAGTTCTCGGTCTTCCGGGGGCCATCGCCGCCGCCGTGTCGCGGCTCCACCTCCCCAACACCTCGGGCATGGTCATCATCATCGGGCGGCGGCGTTTCGCCTCAGAGCACAAGAGCGCACATACCGAGCGAGTTCATGCCCCGAGTTGGCGGCTTGTTCCGGCAAGTCGAGCGGCGGCGAGACGGTGCCGCGGCCTTCCACGAACACGCGCGGACATGCCCGCTCTCAAACATGCCTCCGTGTTGCCGAACTTGGCGAGGTCGGTGATGAGACTCGCGCGAAACTCGCGCGAGTAGTGCGGCGCCCCCCATTCATCCGCCCAAAGACAGTGTCTAGCGGGATGCTCCATCCCACTAAGGCGAGGCGGCACGCCTCTCATGCCTCGGGTACGTGGCCCTTAGATTCATGAGGCCCTCCATAGGATGCTCTGCGGCCATGGCGACGCTGGAGCGCAATGTGCTCAAGCAACTCCTACGGAAGGTTCTCCATGGCTCGGAGGCGCAAATGGCACGGGTTTTCTATGCGCGCGCTCTTGGTCCGGGGAAAAGGAAGATGAACATTCGCTCGATCAAAATTGGTGGGCGTAAAATGCGGGTTTTTAGTAGTACTAGTAAGAGTGGGCGCAGAGAGATGGACGGACCCTCACCGGTGAAACACGCAAAGCGTAATTTAGGGCGGCGCCATTTTACTACCGACGCACCTTTCCATATAGTACTAGTATACTAGTATTTTTTCCATGAGACGGCCGATCATATCCACACACCTTGCATGCGTATCCTAGTTCCTACACACCCGCCGCCAACACGGCCAAGACGCCCCGCCATCGTTCGCGACAGTGGCGGCTTGTTCGGTCGGGTTGGTTCAACCACCGATCCAACAAATGCTTTTCTCTCACAACAAATCAAGACCATCCCCAAATTAAATTATTTTTCTCTCACAACAAATCACCTTGGATTCTAGAATCTCGGAAAAAAAAACCAATGTAGAAACATGAGCCGCTTCCAGCAGATTCTCGAGTTTCATTTTTACCATTTTGCCCCTCATCCATATTGTAGGAAGTGCAGAGAATTAAGGACATAAAAGGAATGCGGGTAAAAAAAAGAGATGAAATCAGCTACTAGAATCCAGGATCCCAATAGGAAATTTGATTTTATTTAGAGTCCGGATTTTGGAAATCCATCCAGGAATCTAAATTTTAAAAATCTAGAATCTAAACTAAAAACTTGGACATATTTCAGGTTGCATGTCCCTCTGTTCACTCATCATTTTAGCAACAATCAAACATGCACACAAATTTGGAAACGTATAACACATGTATTATACGAAGTATATCACAACCCACGTTTTTAGATTGCGCGCTATGAAATTGAGTGGCAAACCTCTTTTCGTCACTATTGCGCTTATAGCGCTATTTTGCAACGAAGCGCCAAGATGCGATTCACGCAATAGCGCCGCTATAGCACGCTATTTGTTTCAAAAATAGGAAATCGAGGACACGTATATATAATTATAATCGATAAGTGATAATTTGATAAGTGATACCGATAACCATATAATAAAGTTCTTATCCTCAAAGCAAAACAGCCATAAAAGCATCAAGTCAAGTACATAAGCAAACAACCATAAAGTTCTTGAAATCACTCAATCACTAACAATTGGGCCGGGCTGATCAATTTATCAACAAGCGCCACAATAGCGGTATGACACTATTTGAGCTTAGCTAGCTTGAATAATAGCGCCAAAAAGTGCAATTGCATAGCACGAGCTTTCTACGGCGCTATAGCGCCTATAAAACACATCTCGGTATCAAGTTTGTTCGATTATGAAATAAATATCATTAGATTGATTATGATATGTGTATTTTTAATAAATAATTAATCGACCATCTAGAGATCGAGGTAGCTATCCATCCGCATAAGATCGATTCGATCAAACAAATCTATTATTATTTATGTTATGAAATAAATATCATTAGATTGATTATGAGATGTATTTTTTAATAAATTAATCTCGAATGTGATCAATAGAGTAGTATTTAGTACTCCCTTCATACTATAAAAAATGCAATTCGTTTCCCAAGAAGTAAATGTATTTAAACTGCGCAAGAATTATATATTAAAATATATTAATATTTTACTAAGTAATTAATATCATCGGAAAGATCTTTAAGTCTAGTTTTTAATAAATTTATTTGGAGATATAAATGTTGCACGTAAAATGTCCATTTTTTACTTGACAATCCTTGTTTGACCGTCTGTCTTATTCAAAAATAAGTTTTAAATTTTTTTTTTGTTATTTTGTTATGACTTGTTTTATCGTTAGAGATGCTTTCATAATAATTTATTTATTTTATTAATTGGATAAATATTTAAAATAAGATGAATGATTAAACAAGAATTGTAGAGGTCAAAAACGAACTTTTATTTGTGGGACTAAGGGTGTATTTTCTATAAACCTAGTCAAAGCCGTGAAAGTTTGACGCACGCTTCCCATAGTTGCAAGCTTTTTTTGGAACAGAGGGGAGTACAAATTTGGTCAAACATACTAGTACTCCACTTGTAGTACTACTACTACTCACCGTTTCTATGGACACGTAAAACCCATAGTTGCATGTTTTGTGGAATGGAGGGAATAAGCACGAGCACGACTTGAGTTTGGAGTGGAGAGGGATGTGTTGCACCGACGGCATCACTCTTTCTTTCTTTACGCAGTACGGTAGAGCGGGATGCACGTGTTGCACTGTTTCCAAAACATGACCGTAGAGACGGTTATTTTTTGTAAACACATGGTGTAGAGATGGGAACCAACTCTTTTTTTACTTTATTTTTCCTTTTGTAGTATATTTCGTTTCTTATTTATTATAAAAAATCCAATTCTATTGACCGGGTTGGTTGCCCCGCGAACCGCCCACCGGTTCGGCTTGAACGCACACCTCCCGCCGTTCTTCGCGGGAGGCCGTTTCGTAGATGTTAAATACAAGCAAAAGAGCGGAGGGAGGGGCAGCAAAGCCCGGCTAGGGCCGCCTAGTCAATCGATCCAAGAATGGCGGAAAGGCCACGCAAGAAGGCAAGGCAAGACATTTTGACCCGGGCGACGACTTGCTTCCTTTTGATCTTCGCCAGATGATCTCGCTATACGAGATCTTCGCGGCAAAGGCAAGGAGCTCGACGGATTTCTTTCTCCATGGCTCTACTTGTACCTTCGTCAAGTTCGCAGGAAGTTGCGGATCCTCTTCACCGATCGCGACGACATGATCCGGCTCGTGTCGCCCGTCCGGCCAGACCACGCGGTAGGCGGCGACCACGCCGGGAAGTCCTTAGAGCCGGGGAGCAATTGGAGAAGCTTCCTCGAGGCCGGTCATCCGGAGGCCATGTGCTCTGGCCGGGATGCAAAAGTTGATGGACACGGCGCGGGGCGGGTCGTCGGCGCGGCGAAGACTCCACCGCGGATCCCGGGTCGGGCTTTCGTCAAGCAAGCCAAGGACGCCGGGACCCCGGGCGCGGCTTACTTGGCGATGCTAAAGTACCATCGAACCCCACGGACCCCGACGCTACCGGGTGCTGCTCCATGGAATCATCGGCGGCGCCGGCCCGCCCCGACGGCCGGTGGGAGGGCCTTCGACACGACGCAGCGCCTTTGTGTGAGCCGACCAATTTATAAGAAATCAAGTATAATTCGCAATCACCGAGGCGATCGATCTACACTTGAGTCCATATAAACCCGTATTCGGAAATCTCTGAGTGATTTCAAACTCATCAACAACATACAACAGGATCGTTGAGCTTGGTAGTAAAATCCGCTTGGTATTTCAAACCAAATTCGATATATTAAACATCGAGTGCGTGTATAATTTATTACAAACTCAAGGTTCAAGTGCGAGAAGTAGTTTTGAAAACCAAATAGTCTTTTACCGAAAAACAAATATAAGATAGTGCCACTAGATAGTCATCCTCGTAGCAAAGATGAGACGGGGATATAGATTTGCCTTGCCTCGGCCTTACTCTTCATCAACAGAAATGTATGACAAGTCTTATAAAGAACCATGGTAAACATGCTCACCCGCAACAACGGGAATAAAACCCCGAGTACAAAATACTCGGCTAGACTTACCCGTCCAAAATAAAATAAAAGACTCCAAGGATTATGCTAGGCTTTATCCGGGGTTTAGCCGACTCACATTAATTTCGCAAATAAGATTGTTTAGTGGGCCTATACATGCTACTTGTATATTTTTCCAAGTTAACAGGGGTACTTAATTAATTATATAACATAGATCCCAGTATAGTCAAGATTAATCATTGCTCATAGAATAAATAACGGCATAAGTAACTTGATGTAATTATATCATTTGTAACATGATAAAATAACATATAGTGTAGTGATTAAGACTACATTGCCGTTGAAGCAACCCGGGTTCTCACTAACCGGGAGAGATGGCGATTCGAATCGACGGTAAAACCAAATTGGCGAATACCACGACACACACCAAGTCTACTTTGCAAAGGCGCACCGATTACTCTCAAGACGTTACGGGGCGTAAAAGTCTCGGTCTTTGCCGGCTACCCCTCCTTCTCGGGTGCCAAGTGAGCGCACAACGAGGTCGACGCCATCGGCGCATCTTCTTGCACCCAATAACAATCCCCCATCCACCAACGCCAAAGGAGGAGCGATAAAGCGAGCATGGCGGCCCCTAACATTCTTGCGAGCTTTGTGGCTCACGACCCGCATGAGCCTACTAAATGCCGTGTACGTTCAACTTCCGACCACAGCCCGACAAAGTATGAGTCCTTAAACGACCCGGTGGAAAAGACCACAAGTTCCACCCAATCTAACATGTTTTAACTTAACGTGGGTTCTCCAGCAGACTTGACAATCACCCATGTGATTGTTCACAACATTTCCTCAAGTGACCGGAATCCTTTGTCTCTTTGCAATCATGATGCGAGCATTAACCTAGACCTCTATATAGGATAGGCAACTTTCAACAAGGATCATAATGCATCAATGGTTTCAACCATTTTCCTAAACTTAATGCAGGAAACATATAAAAGACTCAAGTCAGATTAATTGGAAGAATTAGGAAAGGGCAGAATGCTCCGGGGCTTGCCTCAAGCAGAACGTTGCGGGCGTGCTCCGGACACTCAGTCAGCTCGTCGGTCGACCCTTCGTCTCCTGTGACTCCTCCAGACTGCACTCCCAGCTGGAACAGCTCCCCCGGCTCCTCGATCAGCTCCTCCAGAACTTCCCCCGATCCTGAGATGATGCATATGATGGAGAAAAGATATAATTACTATAACATGAATATCAACTTGCAATGAGTAACAATATGTATGATGGATGGATGCTTCATGATGCAAGCTATTAGTAAGTGCATATCTCTTCTGCAGAAACATAACTTAATCTACACAAGAAACACTAACAAGCTACATCAAGCAACACCTTATCTCTAACGACAAGAAATGGCAGCTAGACATGTTGTCACTAAAACAAGTCCACACGGGGAGTTCTACAACTCCAAATTCAGTGAACTAGGACTCTATGGAAAGCTAACAAAATTTCCTACAAAACATTCCACATTGTCCAGAGCTGAATCTGAACCTATCAGCCTCGAAATTGGGAAAAACAGAGGCTCTGTTTTCAGCCCAAACATCACATACAACCTCCATAACTCACAAACTACTCATGCAACTTATCTCAAGCTTAACCAGAAAGTAAACCAAGTAATTATCTACCAAATAAACCTACTGGACATGTCAAAAGATAATCTAAAGCACATAAAATAATATGGCCTAGCAAACACTACACTTGCACACTATAATCAAATAAAATGCTAGAACAAGAAAATGTCAAAACTTCTAAGCTGATCAAAGCAAGCTTACTAACAGATCATAATCATGCTAGAAACACATAATAAAAATACTAATACACATTACCTTCATATAAACATATATTTCTAGCCTATTTTCCATGCATATCAAATATGATAAATACATAACTACTTCAGAAAATTCTACCAAAACTACCACAGCATACTACTGGAATATAACAGCTACCATAAAAATCTCATGGCAAGGTCATGCCTATACAACCCTACACAAAAATGACAAGTTTATACCAAACCTAAGCATGAAAATACTTTGTACTATGAAAAGTGTCGACAACAGATTTCTGAGTATGTAAACCTACTGAAACCTATCAAGAACCACCACACCAAGTTTCACACTCAAAACCCTAATATTCATTTTTCTATGAATTTCTAAAGATCACATAGCAAATAGCACATAAATAGAAAATCACATTTCTTCTACAGAACATACCATGCATGGTATTTTTCCTAGACTCTACTCACAAAAACAAGCACTTTTCATATAGAAAGCATATTTTTATCCTGTACCAATTAAAAGATATGATTTTCCTCAATTTACATGCATTTCTAGCCATAAATAAAACTATATATAAAAGTTCTCAGAAAATAGGATTTCATATTTTTATACTGTAGCCTATCTTCTAACAAGCATGGCAAAATTTGTTTCACTCAATTTGGACTCAAAATGACCAAGATATGAATTTCTAAAGCATTTCATTCAAACGGAAAAAACAAAAAGAAAAGAAAAAGGAAATCGGGCGGGCCCGCATGTCGGTGGCTCCAAAACAGAGCACGGCGCGGGCGAGCGGGCGGATCGGCGGCGGAATTTCGCCGGCGATGACCAAAACGGGTAACCGAGTACTCTAATCGACACTACTCGACGACAGGTCGCGTTGGTGCACTTGGTTCGACTCGAAACCGACCGACACGACGACGACGGCGACGGGCGGCGGCATGGACGGGCGGCGGTCCCGCCACTCCGGTGCTCAATCGAGCCACCTAACCCACGCTTCTCGCCCCTCGTGAACTCCAAAGCGACATGCAAGGTGGTTCTAGGCCTAACGGAGCAACGACGGTGATAAGATTCTAGCGATCTTGTGGCGGGCTACACGGGGCGGCCGCATGGCGGGCGACGCAGACCCGCCGAATGGCGGCGGATCTACTCAACCACCTAGCTCACAAGCTCAAGCACATCTAGGCGATCCTAGAACACCAAAAAAAGAAAGACCTAAACGCGGCTATTGAGCTCGGGCACCGGGCTTGCCCCCAACGGCGGCCATGGCGGGCTCACGGCCGACGGCGGCGGCTGCAGATTAGGGTTCGAAACTCGGTTTTACCTCGATTCGATGATGGCCTTAGGTAGAGTAGCTCATGGTGGTGCTAGGGATTCGATTTGAGGTGGATTGCGCGTGGTGACGGCGAACGCGGGCGGCGCTTCGAATCGACGACGGCGACGCCGGCGGGCGCCCCCGAGCGAGGAAAATGTGGCGGCGGTAAAAGGGAGTGAGGTTAGGGGTTCGGGCGGAGTGTGGGGTGCGGTTTTTAAGGCGCGCGGGAGCGGACGCGTCCGTGTCGAAAGCCGTACATCGGCGCGCGCGCGGTGGCCACGCCGCCACGGGCGCTTATCGGCCGAGAGCCGGCCGATAGGTCCCCCTCCCCTCGCTTTTCTGAGTCAGCGTCAGTTTTGGCCTGTGGCTCGAGATCCGTGCAGAATTTGGAAAAAGTCAAAACATCAACTTTGTAGAGAATTTCATAAGCTACAAAACACTCAATATGAACTTTTTCTAATTCGGCCTAGATTTGGAGATAAAATTAAAAACAGCAAGGTCAAACTAAACTAGTCAAAACAGAGTTTGAATTTGACTCAATTTTGACCCAAACTGTTGGGCACTATTTGAACCCTTTCCAAACCTTTTCACAAGAAACTTACAACTGATCATTTGTTCTACATAAAAAGTACTTCACTTCATCTATAGAAACTTTTTGCTAGAAACACTTCTATCAAGCACTTTTGGAAAGAATTTCAAAATGACTCAAAGAGGTTTGACCTCTAGGGCAGATTTAAAATAAAATTTCTAAGTTGAAACTCAAGCTCAAACATGGTCCTAAATTATGTCAAAAAATATATCTAGGCACAATCTAGGTCCAAAACATTATTATAGCTAAGATCCTATAGTAGCTAGGTCAAGCAAGCATGAAATGAGAGTAAATTCAAAGTGAATGTCACTAGCACATGATTATGCATGAAATGATGATGATGCTATGCAAATGATCATGCTTTCAAGATGCTTAACTCCTAGGGTGTTACAAATCTTCCCCCCTAAAAAGAATCTCGTCCCGAGATTCAGCGAAACTAACCATTTATGATAAAACTGTGGATAGTTTCTCAGGAGGTATTCATCAGTCTCCCACGTTGCATCATTTTCTCCATGATTTCCCAAAGGATCTTGTATTGCTTCACTACCTTGCCTCTAGTGGCTCTTTCTTTCGTGTCTAGCACCTTTGATGGTTCCTCATAATAGGTTAGATCCGGGTCAATGTCAATATTCGAGTTGACACTTGTTCCTCCGGAACTCTCAAACACTTCTTCAATTGCGACACATGAAAAACATCAAAAATTCTTCCCATCTCTTGTGGTAATCATGTAATCGATACGCTACCTCTCCCTTCGTGGCAACAACCTTGTAGGGGCCTCTGAACCTAGGCGTAACTTTCTTTTCACTCCAAAGCGTTGTACTCGTTTCATTGGTGACACCTTCAAGTAGACATAGTCACCAACATTGAACTTAATAGGTCTCCTACGCTTATCCGCATAGCTCTTACGTAGGTCTTGAGCAGCTTTCATGTTTTGCTTTATGATTCTCACCTTTTGCTCAGCTTCATCTATCAAATCAATGCCATAGTAGGGTCGCTCTCTGTTTCAATCCAATTAGGGGTGTTCTACACTTTCTCCCATACAATGCTTCAAAGCGGTGCCATCTGAATACTAGCTTGATAACTGTTATTATAGGAAAACTCGCATCACGGCAACCATTTGTCCCAAGAACTCTACGACAACACACACGCCCTCAACATATCTTCTAGTATTTGGTTTACTCTTTTCGGTTTGGCACGTGGTTTGTGGGTGATAAGCTGAACTTCTGAAGTAGTTTGGTTCCTAAAGGCGTCTGTAAACTCTCCCAAAATCTATTGGTCCAACTTGATCCACGATCCGACACTATCGATTTTGGTACTCCATGCAAGCGAAGTACATGTGCAATGTATAGCTTTAGCGTATTGGTGTGGTTCATAGTGGATATTGATGAGGAATGAAATGAGCCACTTTGGTTAAGCGATCCACAATCACCCAAATTGAATCAAATCCCTTCGTGTTTGTGGTAACCCAACAATCAAGTCCATTGTGATCTCATCCCATTTCCAATCGAGGGAATTGGCAATGGTTGCAACAACCCCCGCGGTCTTCATATGAATGGCTTTAACTCTGCGGCAATTGTCACATGTCGAGCCACATGGGCAGCAATCTCCTTTCTCATTTTGGTCCACCGAACGGTTCTCAAATCGATACATCTTATTACTACCGAGGTGAATTGTTATCTTGGGCTCCAGTGAGCCTCTGTTAGAATCTGTTCCCTCAACTCTCGATCCTTTGGCACAATAAAGGCGATCATCATACCAAAGAATTCCACTCTCATCAACTCGGAAATGATCACTAGGCTCTTTCTCTATCTTCTTCTTAATATGTGCAATCCCTTTATCTACTTTTCGGCCCTCAACAATCCACGCTTTCCAACTCATTCTCGTATGCGGATGTTGCATAGGATAGCCGGATGCATAGGAGGAAAAGCCTCCATAGACTCGACTTGTCAAACAAACAATGCGATTTCTGCTCAAAGCATCCGCGACAACATTGGCTTTGCCGGATGATAGTGCAACTCAATATTATAATCCTTTATCGGCTCTAACCACCTTCTCTGTCTCATATTCAACTCCTCTTGCGTGAAAATGTACTTCAAACTCTTGTGGTCGGTGTAGACATGACATACATTACCGAGTAAGTAATGTCGCCAAATCTTCAATGCATGTACCACGGCGGCAGCAAGTTCTAAGTCATGGGTTGGATAATTAACCTCATGCTTCCTTAGCCGACGCGCGATGCATACGCGCAATAACTCTGCCATCCCGCATGAGTGCGCATCCCAATCCGTACCACATGCGTCACAATACACATCAAAGGGTTTAAGAATGTCGGGTTGTGCGAAAGCACCGAGGGTAGTCAAACAACGCAAAAAGTACTTAAACGCCGCACTCCGGTGTCCACACAAATTTCTCATCCTTACGCAACAATCGGGTCATAGGTTTAGCTATCTTGGAGAAATCAGGTATGAACCTACGATAATATCGGCTAACCCTAGAAAACTTGGATCTCGTAAACCTAAACCGGTGCTTTCCAATCCAACACCTCTTGCACCTTACTAGGATCTCTTGAAATTCCATCCTCGGATAAAACATGTCCTATAGGAAATGCACTTCCTTCTCACCCAAAACTCACACTTCTTGAATTTAGCATACAACTTATGCTTTCGGAGCCTCTCCAAAACTATCCTCAAATGCTTTCGGCATGCTATTCCTCATTTTTGAGAATACACCAATATATCATCGATGAATACAACCACGAATTGATCCAGTTAGGGGCATAAACACCGAATTCATCAAACACATGAAATGTCTTTGGAGCATTCGTCAAGCCGAAGGACATGACGAGATACTTTCATTACAAACCATACCGCGTAGAGAATGCGGTCTTGGGTATATCCTAGGGTGCGATTTTTAATTTGATGATACCCGGATCGAAGGTCTATCTTTGAGAACACCTTGGCTTGAGACAACCGGATCAAAAGTATGTCAATGCGGGGTAATGGGTATTTATTCTTCATTTGTTACGCATTGAGTGGCCTATAATCCACACACATTCTGGCGTCGATCTTTCTTTTTCACAAACAAATTTTGGACACCCCAAGGTGACGAACTAGGTCTAATAAAACCTTTCTCAAGCAACTCCCGAAGCCGCTGTACTTTTTAGTTCCGCTAACTCATTGGGTGGCATTCGGTAGGGTCTTCGGGAAATAGGGGCAGTCCACGGAATCAACTCTATTGCAAACTCAACATCCCTATCCGGTGGCAATCCGGGTAGGTCTTCGGGAATACATCCGGAAATTCACATACTCTGGTATGTCGAGATTTCGGACACTTGTAACGCTTTTAAAAACACGGTTAAGGTCAATGGCTTTAGGTAACAAAACACGGTGTTCGGTCAAATCACGGGGATTCTTCAAGTGTACTACCCTATTCTTTGTATCTATGATTACACCCCAACTTTTCATCCGGTTCATCCGAGGATGACATCCAAACACAAACCGGGTAAAACTATCAACGAGGTTATTATTTCTAAATCACCCATCATGATCTTCACATCATTGACCCTCTCGCCCTAGTCAATTTGGTCAGCCCTATTTGAACTAATCCGATAACCAAACCCTAGATCGGATATCTTTTCACTATTCTTTATGGCAAACTCTTGACTCATGAATGAATGCGATGATCCGAATCAAACAAAACAACAAAGACTACGATTGTTAACAGCACGCATTACCCGGTACATCGCGGTCTCTCCATGAGAACTTCCTCAACACACGTAAAGTGTGCACTTTTGCCCCACATGCTGCTTGTAATTCTTCTTGGGTTGCGGGCAAGCTGCGGAGAAATGCGGGCTTACCACAATTGAAGCATTTATTTGTGGTTGAATGGCACGGGGCGTGGAGCATTTCCACTGTCTTTGGCTTTCCTTTTTGTGCGGGGTCATTATCACCCTTACGAAACGGTTATTCCCGGCTGGTTCTTCTTCCGTGGTGGGACATAGCGCGAAGTGGCGGGGTGTGGGCGGTAGTTGGCGTCCAAAGGAACCCTTCGCTTTCTGTCCCCGAGCTTCCCTCAAAGCGGTCTCTTCTTGCCTTTGGATGCAGCATACAAGGCACTACTCTTCTCCCGGTGAAGGCAATGGTCACAAACTCCTCGAAAGTGTTTTACGGGGTGGAGTTTCCCATGGCTTTCTGCATTTTGAGGCTTAATCCTCTCTTGAAGGCGGCCAACTTTTTCTCCTCGATTCGTCGACCATGTCGGGGAGCATACCTAGACGATCATTTGAAAGCCTGTAGGTACTCATTCATGGTCTTGCTGTCTGACCGAGCTTAATAAACTCTCCCAATTTCTCCGCGAGCACCCGCAGTATGTATGTCCGATTTTAAAAAGCTGTAAACTGAACCCAAATACTTGAGGAACATTGGCCTAGGTAAAGTAGCACGGTAATTCTTCCACCATATTCGGCGGGTCCCTCCGGCAAAAGTCGCGTTGCAAATTCTGCTATACGGATCTCGGGACGGATTCACCAACCGAATTTATCTTCTATCGATGTCGACCATTCCTCGGCCTCCATAGGTTCATTCGCCACGATGAACTTTGGTGGTTACGTGGCCTTAAAGTTCTTGTATGCACGGAATCCATCACCATCGGCACCACCACGGCCTCCTCGCTCTTTCGGTGTTTGCGTGCGATACAAGAACTCTCCGAGAACCCGATCAAAACTGCTCACGGTGCCTGGAGGTGGCGGCCGCCGTCGATCTCCCCAAAGACTCGATCGAGTTTGCGGCATCCGCACATTTGAATCAACAATAACCATCGATGATGTTGTCCAAAGCATAGATATTGAATTTAGGTTATGCGGAATTTATTGAGAGAATAAATTCATCCACAATAACGGTAACAATAAACTCAATACGGTCTTTCATCAACATCGCGGTTATGTCAACGCAATATGTGTACCAAGACTTCGCAACAAAATGGCAACAAAATGTTGCACCATCGACATGATCTCGCATTCGATAAAGGGTCGCAATTACCGTAAAAACCGATCACAACATGGGACACGAACCAAATTAAGGTCTCGCCCTAATACAATAAGGTCTCGAATATTACTTAATCCAAGTCTTACATTGAAAGTCTCACGAATAAAAGGAAATTACATGATAAAAGTGGCACTACACCGCCGGCTACAAGGGTGTCTCAACTAGATCAAGGGCTACGTGGTAGCATCTACGGAAATCTAAACATGGCATCACGGTCATCTACTCACGGGGTGCGTGAGAAGTGGGGTCTCCATCCCGTCCTCTCACCGGGCGGCGGCTGGCCGCACTCTCTAATCCTCAATGTGGTCCCCCAGAGCTCCCCGATATGGCGTCCGCGCCTTGGTGAAGTCATCCACCGCTCTCATGCGCTCCCCGATGGTGACGAGAGACGCTCGTCTGTAGCACTCACGCCCGCAGCCCTCGCCCGGCCCGGGTCTCGCAGCCTCGCCCAAGACGTAGCCTCCGGCTGTCGCCTCCCCGCCGCGGCCATCATAAGTTCTCCGTTTAGCTCGTAACGGCAAACATAGCCCTCATGGCTGCCATACCCGCAACACCAAGCCGCCGTTTCTCCGCGCTGGCGCACGTCCTCGGAAACACGCGGTGTGGGCCGCTAGCAAGTGCGGCTCCACGGTCCCGGCGCCATTCGATCCAAAACTCCCATGGCAAAGAACTCCGGGCGGCTCCACGCACGGGGCCTTGCCCAATGCACCGCCAGTCGGGCCAATAGGGGTCCACCGGTGCGGCCGCACCGTCACCTCAACCGAAATCCATGGTACCTCTCCTCCGCCATGGGTGCGCCTCCATGCGTAGGTGGGCTCTGGCTGTACCCAACCGATCGCAATGTCTCCCCACAAAGAGGGCCGGTGTTGCCCGGATCGTCGGGGTGAGTAGGGCTCGAAGTAGTGGGCCATCTCGTAGCAAGATTTAGAGATAATGTGAGATTGAGAAACAATAGTCCGCTTTTAACCAAATTAGGGCAAGTACTAATTAGGGGAAAGATGGAAAATGCATGAATGACATGATGTAAAATTTTTTAAACATGATGCATGCATGTTACCTACGTATCTCACGGAATAGGAAAGAGATTTCTCTATTCGTTTTAATGGTGGCAACCTACGATCTCTCAAAAAAAGAAAATAAGACGTGTCTAGTCGATCTAACGCATTCTTATTTGTTAGTGTACCCGCAATTCATTTCAGCCCATAATATATTCATGCAATGCAAGAATGTAAATTGCATATACCGCTTTCGTCGAGGTCCACCTTAACGGCCGTTGACGTTTCTTAACGCATACACGATAAATCCATAGCGCCCGGAATCGTCGTTGTAGCTTTCACCCGAAATATTCAGTGGTATCGTATTTTCCACGAGGAACGGATGTACTCTCTCCTAACTAGTTTGCCCAAGGACACACACGACCAAAGATGGGGAGGATTAGCGAGAAGGATCCCTACACCTTTAATGTCTATGATTAGCCAGTCTCGAGCTACTTGTTCGCCGGGGCACCGCCCACGCCCATCCGGCGAGTCCGCAATTAGCTCTACGACGCCCGAACGTGGGGGGATTTCAAGGGGACGGACAAGGCTTGTCACGACCAAGCCGCCTACCCCTCAACCGTGGGATGCACCGCAAAAGATAGAAAACCGCTAGCCCAAACACCACGTCACGCTAGTGATTATCACTCCGGTGTTTGCGGGTTCCTCGGTCAAAGGGTTCCACCACTAGAGTCCCGCCCGAAGGACGACTATCGATCCCGCAAAACAAGTAGATAAATCGTGGATAAACAAAAGACAATAAAGATTATCGAGAACCGTGGAAGCTTACTTAGCCAAGATCCCGTTAAGGAGCCAAGTCCGGATCCACCGAGGTACAAGGTTGGGGAGACACCGACAAGTCCGGCGCTTCCCGCTCTCACCCTTCACATCTCTCCTCCGCCGATCTCTCTACTACTAATGAGGGCCTAAGCCCATTGGAGTGAAGGGGTAGAGTAGAGGGGAGAGCTCTCTTAGAGGAGAGGGAGAGACTCTTCCTTGGAATGGTGTGTGTTGAATGAGGGGGAGAGAGCCTCCTTTTATAGGTAGAGGAGAGGGGGCTCTTTGGAAGATTGCCATCCCCACATGGAAGGAGCAAAACCGACCTAGGAATACCTTCTAAATCTGCCAAACCGACCATCCAATGTCGGTAGTGCCCGTTTTGGAAGGTAATGAACCGCCCCCGGCCGGGCCCGAGCCGCCTCTTCGCCCGAGGTGCGGCCGCACTGGTGGTGCGCGCGCACCTTGCTAGGGCCTACCTGGCTCGGAGCTTCGGCAGGGGTGGCGTTGTTGGGCCCGAAAAGTTGTAGGGCGGCGTTGGCTCGCCCGATTCTGCGTGTTTGGTCCATTTCTCCTTGGGCTTGATGTTCTTCGGGAATGCGCTTTCCGGGGAGGCGCCTTTTTGGTATATTTTCCACTTGTTTCTTTTTGAAATCTGCACAATAATAATTTGGATACTACAAGTGAAAATATGTTAGTAATAAATGTATATGAGTATAAAAGGTATAGTTTTACTCCCTTTATGGTAGTAAGTTGACGGGAAAATATGTCGTTGGTGGACCGTTAACAAACTCCCCAAGCTTACCCTTTGCGCGTCCTCGAGCAAAAGATAAGTACTTGGTTGTTGATCAGGAGTTGCTACTATGCCGATTATGTTTATCAAGTGCCAGGGTTATAATAAGATTTTCTACTAGAGTTTGAATAAAATGGCACATCTCTTTTTTTTTTCCACCCTTTATTACCTTTCATCGTAGCGGGGCTTTCTAGCTTTTTCTCAAAGTCTTGGGCGGTTGCCGGATAGAATGGTTATAAATGTAAATACTTATCATTCATCCTTTTGATCAACTTTCTATCCGGGATTTATTTATTTAGATTTTTTTTCCGAGAAAGTATGGGCTTTATTGCTATATATATTTTCTCTTTTTTTTTTTTTTTTTTTTTTTTTTTTTTTTTTTTTTTTTTTTGGAGAGGTGGGCTCTACTCGCCCTAGACTTTCGTTTTTATTTCCTCTCACTTTTTTTTTTTTTTTAGAGATGTGGGCTCTACTCGCCCTCGGACACTTGTCCATTTTTCATCTCATTTTCCTTTTTCTTTCTTTTTTTTTTTAGCATAGCCCATATCTTTTTCTCTTTTTTTTTTTTTCAAAGTAGATTCCCGGATGTCAAGTCTCTCTTTTGGGACGAAATCATAGCAAATCCATTTGTACCATATCATACGTGGCAACAACTTAGATTTGGATAGAGCCTATGCAACCCACATGAATCGGGTTTTTGAGGATGAGTTTTTAGAATTAGCCACTAAACCCAAACTTTAGAGAAATTCGAATTATAAACTAGGCAATGTGTAAAGCATAAGACGAGCAACTATTCATCATTTCAACAAGGGAATAAATCTAAACATTTTCATATCTCATATGTATAGGAATGAATTTTTTTTAGCATAACTCATCATTTTGTAAGATAGAGAATATAATCAAAATATGAGATACACGTTACCTTTCTTGAGTCCTCCCCCAAGCTAGCTCTTTACTTACCTTTCATGGTCGTGCTAGCTTGTGCGTAATGATTTGAGTTTTAGAGGCTCCCCCAAGCTTGTCTTTTGATATCATCACAAAAACGGGACCAAGAACTTGGGGTTGAAAGGTTTATCTCCTCTTCTCTCATTTCTCCTCATTCTTCTCTCCCCCTTTCTTTTATTATTGTTATGAAATGTGAGAGCGAGAGTTTTGCACAAACCACCGGTTGAAGAGGAAGGAGTTAAATGGTAGTTGTTCGCCTCGCCCTTCTCCATCATGAATTGCTTGGTGTTCGTGCATTTGTGTTGGGAGATCTCGAGATGGGTGTGCTTGTATGCCCGAGAGACATCCCCCACACTTATTCTTGTACTGGTTTTTATTCAAAACAAGAAAACAAAACAAAAGAACAAAAACACATGGCTCTATCGGCATGAACACCGTGGAGCCTTTATTGTGAAGACTTTATTTGTTTTTTTATTTTATTTTATTTTATTTTATTACGTTTGTTCACCACAACGTTACTCAAGCAAGGCTAACATAAGGAAGCAAAGTGTAAGCATAGCCTTGATTTATCTCCAATAGAAGATACTTCCAAAGATCATGATAACAAAACTCTAAGTTCATTAACCTAGCTCGACACCATGTCAAAGTTTGATTAAAAGGAGATCATTTTACCCTAAGCACCATGCTTAATGTAGAAGACCTATGGATGCATTACTCGGTAAATGCACCCAAACTCAAAGCATAAATCATGGCAAGGGAAGCATGACGTTTTAATTTCATGGAGACAAGAATGAGTGAATTAGTTAGTGAACGTTTATTTCCTTTGCATACCGGATGTACTTAGGCAACAATTTTTGGATGAAGCAATGGAGTTTTGTGGTTTTGCGTGATGGTTACGTCGTGTGCACCTCAAGGCTAGGCCACACGCACGTGTGTATGGGCCATGGGTCTTGATGGTAGCGCAAAGGATGAGAGATGAACCCTTCTTGCTTGTGGAAGCAATAATGGGTGGAGTTAGGCAGCACTTTGGTATGTATCTTGACCATGCAGGGCCAACCTGCTCCTCTCTTCTCTTATATATATATATATTTTATTTTATATATATGTATATATATATATATATTTTTAACAACACTCTCTCTTTTTTTTTTTTAGAACAAGAGAGATTTATTCATTCATCTTTTTTTTTCGGTCAGGGTTATCTCCCGGCGATTGCTTTCTTTACGCCGTAAAGCTTGACCATGGGAAATCATCTTGCAGCTATGAAAGGTGGTGAAGTTCCCAGCCTCACCACTAAGAAGTTAGCATTACGCTTTGAGCGCAAGGTTAAAGCCATCGTGCCACTACGATATCGACAAAACTTGTGATACACGAAGACATCCACAACCATCCTCTTGAAAAGTTTGCGGGACGTGGATTAAGAGAAGGTTGGGGTCCTCGTAGGGGCACGTGGTGAGAAGCAAGACAACCCTAGAGATCCAAAGAGGTGAGCATGTATCATGAGAAGTTTCGAATGAAAACCTCGATATGCTCAATAGCGAGGTTCATGCTTGGTCTCAAGAGTTGTTGCTTCATGCATGTCCATGGCACTTGAGTTCTTATCCTTAAAAGATATGTCATGAAGAAGCGAACATTGAATCTCGATCATTGTCAAGAGCAACGTTTTGTTGGCCAGAGGGACATGTCTTGTGTTTGAGTGAGGGCGACGGGTGTTTCGTTTCACTAAGATGCGTAAACAACTTAGGTGAATCGGATGGAGTTGTGAACTTTGCCTCCTCGAGCAGGTTTTGGTTGGGAAGATGCTTCGCCTTTGAGATTTCTAGGTGAGAGGCACAAGCATTCCTTCCCAACTTTTCATCATGGCTCTCCTCTATAGGTTTTTCATGAAAAATCTTTTCAAGAGGGTAGCCTATGAGAAGATCAAAGTCAAGGATGGGATAGATATAGAAGTCTAAGTGAACCTTGATTCCATGAATTTTCATTGGCACGGCCCTAGCAATACCACAACATGCAAAGATGAGTCCGAATTGACCCTTGAAGAGTCTATCGGTCGAGGCTAGCGGCATATTACCCAAAAGGGTTTCCACAAGATATTGTGACATGATATTCGCCTGCATTTGTGGGGTTGTGTAGGGCATCTAAGGAATTTCCTCGTAATGAACAAGGTATGGTCGTGGAAGGTGAAAGAATCAATTGCTTCGTAAGAACGTTTCACCTCCATTAACCATTCTTTTGAAGGTTTCATGTTAGAGGAAGATTCCTTAGCTGAAGCTGTGCTCCATTTGCTCCATTCATACCATAGAAGGTTCAAGGTTCTCCCATGATCCTCGAATTTGATCGAACTCCGAAGGATAAAGCATCCCTTCCGCCGGTGTTCGTGGTTCGGGGTGAGGGTTCAACGATCGGTTCTATTGGTGATACGTGGTATGGTTCGACTGATGAGGGCTCCTCAAAACTTGACATGCCCTTGTTGTGGAGGGGAGTAGGTTCTACAACGGGAGAAGCATGCTTCTCTAGGATGTGATCAAGGATTTTCCTCCTCGTTCCGTTGTAGGTTTGCGTGAAAACGACCCTCCGGTGGTCATGTCAAGGCATAGGGGCGGCGTCTATGTCAAGACCCGAACAAAAGATATGCAAAAGCACACTATCGGGTAATGACAACTCTGGGCTAGCATGTATCAACATTGTAAACCCGGCCTAAGGCTGCACCTATGGACCCCTTCTCATCCTGCTTTCGAATTCGAGGATTGTCCTTGGTAGGGTGTTGATGGGAAGAAATGCTAGACAAAAAATTGTCTTTGAGTTCTTTCCAATCCCCATTCAAACTTCCTCGACATTCGTGTACCATTGTTCGCGCTCTCCTAAGAGGGAAAACGAAACAACGTCCACATAATATTTTCTTGTGTCGTGCGTGAATGCTTAGGCACGCACATATTTCCTCGAAAAACTCGTAGATGGCTACATGGGTTTTCGAGTGTGGTAGCCAGAGAAAGGGTGCGCCTCGAACAATGGATTTTAAATATGGATGAAGTTCGTAGCGGATGAACGTTTTGGTTTTGAAAAAGAATGTGGCTCGTGAACTCCTCCGTTGAAGCGTAAAAGATTTTGAAATTGATTTGATGGCTTCATTTTAGTAAAAGAAAATAAATAACTATTTTGGTTTTTCTTTAAGGATAAATACGAGGACTCACTAAGTTCGAAGATAGTAGCAACCGTTCCCGACAACGGCGCTTTAAAGCTTGTTGATGTTTCTTAACGCACACGGATAAATCCGCAAGCGCACGGAATCGCCGTTGTAGCTTTCACCCGGAAATATTCAGTGGTATCGTATTTTCCACAGGGGAACGGATGTACTCTCTCCTAACTAGTTTGCCCAAGGACACACACGACCAAAGATGGGGAGGATTAGCGAGAAGGATCCCTACACCTTTAATGTCTATGATTAGCGGTCTCGCAGCTACTTGTTCGCCGGGCACCGGCCCACGCCCATCAGCAGCGAGTCCGGCAATTAGCTCTACGACACGCCCGAACGTGGGGGATTTCAAGGGATCTAACAAGGCTTGTCACGACCAAGCCGCCTACCCCCTCAACCGTGGGATGCACCGCAAAAGATAGAAAACCGCTAGCCCAAACACCACGTCACGCTAGTGATTATCACTCCGGTGTTTGCCGAGGTTCCCGGTCAAAGGGTTCCACCACTAGAGTCCCGCCCGAAGGGCGACTATCGATCCCACAAACAAGTAGATAAATCGTGGATAAACAAAAGACAATAAAGATTATCGGAACCGTGGAAGCTTACTTAGCCAAGATCCCGTTAAGGAGCCAAGTCCGGATCCACCGAGGTACAAGGTTGGGGAGACACCGACAAGTCCGGCGCTTCCCGCTCTCGACCCTTCACATCTCTCCTCCTCCCGATCTCTCTACTACTAATGAGGGCCTAAGCCCATTGGAGTGAAGGGGTAGAGTAGAGGGGAGAGCTCTCTTAGAGGAGAGGGAGAGACTCTTCCTTGGAATGGTGTGTGTTGAATGAGGGGAGAGAGCCTCCTTTTATAGGTAGAGGAGAGGGGGCTCTTTGGAAGATTGCCATCCCCACATAGAAGGAGCAAAACCGACCTAGGAATACCTTCTAAATCTGCCAAACCGACCATCCAACGTCGGTAGTGCCCGCTTTGGAAGGTAATGAACCGCCTCCCTCGAGCCCGAGCCGCCGCCGCGGCCGGGTGCCGCACTGTGGTGCGCAGCAAGACCTTCTTGGGGCCGGCCTGGCTCGGCTTCGGCGAGGTGGCGTTGTTGGGCCCGAAAAGTTGTAGGGCGGCGTTGGCTCGGCCCGATTCTGGCGTGTTTGGTCCATTTCTCCCTTGGGCTTGATGTTCTTGTGAATGCGCTTTCGGGAGGCGCCTTTTGGTATATTTTCCACTTGTTTCTTTTAGAAATCTGCACAATAATAATTTGGATACTATAAGTGGAAATATGTTAGTAATAAATGTATATGAGTATAAAAGGTATAGTTTTACTCCCTTTATGGTAGTAAGTTGACGGGAAAAATATGTCGTTGGTGACCGTCAACAACGGCATCGCATACCATGCGGAAAATTCACATGTTACGCCAAAGACACCTGTGTACCCATACACAAGTCTACGAGGGCACTACCCGACCACGGAGCTCTCAAAATCATTTTATTTCCCCCCTAGACTGGCATACATCCGATCATGCTCTCACAGCTCTCACCATTACCTTGGGCGTAGAGGTATTTCGATCCATTCATGACTACTCAAGTGAGTAGCCCCGCACTCACCGGGCCGCACGGCAACCAAGCACAAACAACAAAATATGATGCATTAGCCCAATCCCTAGTTAGCCAAGCCACCGACCGTCCTTAATTGGGCATAGAGGGTTTGACCAAGGCACTACTAAATTTTGCAAACCTTTTACTCACACCACTTAAAAGATTTTGTTTCGCAAACTTTTCGCAAAAGATTAGTGGTTCATTTTACTTAAATACCAGATCGGACTTGTAATTACCAAACTAAGCTCGATGACAACCGTGACAGAGCCGACCAATTTATAAGAAATCAAGTATAATTCGCAATCACCGGGCAATCGCAGATCTACACTTGAGTCCATATAAACCCGGTATTCGGAAATCTCGTGAGTGATTTCAAACTCATCAACAACATACAACAGGATCGTTGAGCTTGGTAGTAAAATCCGCAGGTGTTTCAAACCAAATTCGATATATTAAACATCGAGCGCGAGTATAATTTATTACAAACTCAGGTTCAAGTGCGGAAGCAGTAGTTTTGAAAACCAAATAGTCTTTTACCGAAAGCAAATATAAGATAGTGCCACTAGATAGTCATCCCTGTAGCAGCATGAGACAGGGGATATAGATTTGCCTTGCCCCGGCCTTACTCTTCATCAATAGAAAATGAGACAAGTCTTACGGTAACCATGGTAAACATGCTCACCGCAACAATGGGAATAAAACCCCGAGTACAAAATACTTAGCTAGACTTACCCGGCCCAAAATAAAATAAAAGACTCCAAGGATTATGCTAGGCTTTATCGGGGTTTAGCTGACTCACATTAATTTCGCAAATAAGATTGTTTAGTGGGCCTATACATGCTACTTGTATATTTTTCCAAGTTAACGGGGTACTTAATTAATTATATAACATAGATCCCTGTATAGTCAAGATTAATCATTGCTCAATAGAATAAATAACAAGCATAAGTAACTTGATCGAATTATATCATTTGTAACATGATAAAATAGCATATAGTGTAGTGATTAAGACTACATTGCCGTTGAAGCAACCCGGGTTCTCACTAACCAGGAGAGATGGCGATTCGAATCGATTTGCAAACCAGCTGGGGAATACCCTGACACACACCAAGTCTACTTTGCAAAGGCAGACCCGATTACTCTCAAGACGTTACGGGGACGTAAAAGTCTCGGTCTTGCCGGCTACCCCCTCCTTTCGGGTGCCAAGTGAGCGCATAACGAGGTCGACGCCATCGTGCGCATCTTCTTGCACCCAATAACAATCCCCCATCCACCAACGCCAAAGGAGGAGCGATAAAGCGAGCATGGCCGGCCCCTAACATTCTTGCGAGCTTCGTGGCTCACGACCCCGCGGAGCCTACTAAATGCCAGGTACGTTCAACTTCCGACCACAGCCCGACAAAGTATGAGTCCTTAAACGACCAGGTGGAAAAGACCACAAGTTCCACCCAATCTAACATGTTTTAACTTAACAGGTTCTCAGCAGCAGCTTGACAATCACCCATGTGATTGTTCACAACATTTCCTCAAGTGACCGGAATCACTGTCTCTTGCAATCATGATACGAGCATTAACCTAGACCTCTATATAGGATAGGCAACTTTCAACAAGGATCATAATGCATCAACGGTTTCAACCATTTTCCTAAACTTAATGCAGGAAACATATAAAAGACTCAAGTCAGATTAATTGGAAGAATTAGGAAAGGGCAGAATGCTCCGGGGCTTGCCTCGCAGGAACGTTGCCGGAACGTGCTCCGGACACTCAGTCAGCTCGTCGGTCGACCCTTCGTCTCCTGTGACTCCTTCGGACTGCACTCCCAGCTGGAACAGCTCCCCCGGCTCCTCGATCAGCTCCTCCAGAACTTCCCCCGATCCTGAGATGATGCATATGATGGAGAAAAGATATAATTACTATAACATGAATATCAACTTGCAATGAGTAACAATATGTATGATGGATGGATGCTTCATGATGCAAGCTATTAGTAAGTGCATATCTCTTCTGCAGAAACATAACTTAATCTACACAAGAAACACTAACAAGCTACATCAAGCAACACCTTATCTCTCTCTTCGACAAGAAATGGCAGCTAGACATCTTTGTCACTAAAACAGTCACACAGGGGAGTTCTACAACTCCAAATTCAGTGAACTAGGACTCTATGGAAAGCTAACAAAATTTCCTACAAAACATTCCACATTGTCCAGAGCTGAATCTGAACCTATCAGCCTCGAAATTGGGAAAAACAGAGGCTCTGTTTTCAGCCCAAACATCACATACAACCTCCATAACTCACAAACTACTCATGCAACTTATCTCAATCTTAACCAGCAAGTAAACCAAGTAATTATCTACCAAATAAACCTACTGCACATGTCAAAAGATAATCTAAAGCACATAAAATAATATGGCCTAGCAAACACTACACTTGCACACTATAATCAAATAAAATGCTAGAACAAGAAAATGTCAAAACTTCTAAGCTGATCAAACCAAGCTTACTAACATATCATAATCATGCTAGAAACACATAATAAAAATACTAATACACATTACCTTCATATAAACATATATTTCTAGCCTATTTTCCATGCATCACAAATATGATAAATGCATAACTACTTCTGAAAATTCTACCAAAATTACCAGAGCATAATACTAGAATATAACAGCTACCATAAAAATCTCATGGCAAGATCATGCTTAAACAGCCCTACACAAAAATGACAAGTTTATACCAAACCTAAGCATGAAAATACTTTGTACTATGAAAAGTGTCAGACAACAGATTTCTAAGTATGTAAAGCTACTGAAACCTATCAAGAACCGCCACACCAAGTTTCACACTCAAAACCCTAATATTCATTTTTCTATGAATTTCTAAAGATCACATAGCAAATAGCACATAAATAGAAAATCACATTTCTTCTACAGAACATACCATGCATGGTATTTTTCCTAGACTCCACTCACAAAAACAAGCACTTTTCATATAGAAAGCATATTTTTATCTTGTACCAATTAAAAGATATGATTTTCCTCAATTTACATGCATTTCTAGCCATAAATAAAACTATATATAAAAGTTCTCAGAAAATATGATTTCATATTTTTATACTGTAGCCTATCTTCTAACAAGCATGGCAAAATTTGTTTCACTCAATTTGGACTCAAAATGACCAAGATATGAATTTCTAAAGCATTTCATTCAAACGGAAAAACAGAAAAAGAAAAACAAAAGGAAATCGGGCGGGGCCCGCATGTCAGTGGCTCCAAAACAGAGCACGGCGGCGGAGCGGCGGCGGAATTTCGCCGGCGATGACCAAAACGGGCAACCGAGTACTCTAATCGACACTACTTTCGATGAGGCGGTCGGCGTTAGTGCACTTGGTTCGACTCGAAACCGACCGACACGACGACGACGGCGTGACGGCGGCTTTGGCGGGCGCGCGGACGGCGGCGGTCCGCCACTCCGGTGCTCAACTAAGCCACCTAACCTACGTTCTCGACCCCTGTGAACTCCAAAGCGACATGCAAGGTGGTTCTAGGCCTAACGGAGCAACGACGGTGACAAGACGAGCGCGTGCGCGGCGGCGCTCACGCGGCAGCGCTGGTCGGCGGCGACGTGCACCGCGGCGAAATGGCAGCCGGATCTACTCAACCACCTAGCTCACAAGCTCAAGCACATCTAGGCGATCCTAGAACACCAAAAAGAAAGACCTAAACGAGGCTATCGAGCTCAGGCACCGCTTGCCCCAACGGGCGGCCATGGCGGGCTCGCCGGCGGCGGCGGCGCTGCGGATTAGGGTTCGAAACTTCGGGTTTTACCTCAATTCGACGATGGCCTTAGGTAGAGTAGCTCATGGTGGTGCTAGGGATTTGATTTGAGGTGGATTGGTGCGGTGGTGACGGGCGAACGGGCGGCGGCGCTTCGGAATCGACGACGGCGCCTTGCGCGCGGCGCGGCTCTTGGCGAGGAAAACGGGTGGCGGCGGCAAAGTGGAGTGAGGTTAGGGTTCGGGCGGAGTGTGGGGCGTAGTTTTTAAGGCGCGTGGGCGAGCGGACGCGCGTGTCCGAGCCATACATCGGCGGCGCACGCGGTGGCCACGTCGCCACGGCGCTGTCGGCCGAGAGCCGGCCGATAGGTCCCCCCTCCCCTGTTTCTGAGTCAGCGTCAGTTTTTGGCCTGTGCCTCGAGATCCGTGCAGAATTTGGAAAAAGTCAAAACATCAACTTTGTAGAGAATTTCATAAGCTACAAAACACTCAATATGAACTTTTTCTAATTCGGCCTAGATTTGGAGATAAAAATTAAAAACAGCAAGGTCAAACTAAACTAGTCAAAACAGAGTTTGAATTTGACTCAAATTTGACCCAAACTGTTGGGCACTATTTGAACCCTTTCCAAACCTTTTCACCAGAAACTTACAACTGATCATTTGTTCTACATAAAAAGTACTTCACTTCATCTATAGAAACTTTTTGCTAGAAACACTTCTATCAAGCACTTTTGAAAAGAGTTTCAAAATGACTCAAAGAGGTTTGACCTCTAGGGCAGATTTAAAATAAAATTTCTAAGTTGAAACTCAAGCTCAAACATGGTCCTAAATTATGTCAAAAATATATCTAGCCACAATCTAGGTCCAAAACATTATTATAGCTAAGATCCTATAGTAGCTAGGTCAAGCAAGCATGAAATGAGAGTAAATTCAAAGTGAATGTCACTAGCACATGATTATGCATGAAATGATGATGATGCTATGCAAATGATCATGCTTTCAAGATGCTTAACACCTAGGGTGTTACAGTAATCTTTCAGGAGATAGGCAATACAGATCAATTTTCCCTTCCTCGCTCCTGCTCACACGACGCCGCCGCCAACCCCACCTGCGCCGCCACCGCCACCGCCACCGCCCCGCGCGCCACCCGCGTGGCCGCACCCCGCCGTTGTCGCCGTGCCGCCCCCGTCCTCGGGCGCGATCGGCCACGTGTCACCTCGAATTAATCCAGTTTGTGACAGGTTAGTGATGCAGATCCTAATGAGATAAGGGTCCTCCACGATCCTGAGAACCCAATAATAGAGAAGGGTGCTTTATTTCCTGACATGGTCACCTTTAGGAAAGCAATAAGGCACTATGCAGTGAAGACGGGTATTGTGCTTGCTCTTGGCATCAAGACTGACTCTACTAGGTATATTGCATAGTGTAACCACCCTAGCTGTCCTTGGCGTACTCATGCTTCAAGGCTTCATGATCAGAATACTATACGGGTATAAACTTGTCTTTTGTTCAAATTGCTATTAAATTTTGTTTGAATATGGTACAGGGCAACGTTCTCTGAGGACAGCAAATGTGATTTTCTAACAAACAATGTGTCAGAGAGCTTTCAACAGTCAGGTGAGGGACATGAAAGGGCTTCTCATGCAAGAGTTAGTTGATGGGCTCAGGGAGATGATAATGGAGCAGAGGTATCTTAGGAGAATGGTTGGTAGAGAAATGGGAGAAGGCATTTTGCCTAGTGTCATCAAGGAGCTGAACCAAATTAGCAAACACTTGAAGGTTGTCAAAGTTGCAGTAAGTGATGAGAATTTTTACTGAGGTAACCCTGCTTGATGATTGGAACAACCCCAAAAGGCATACAGTGGACTTAGTCAATCATTGTTGTGGTTGTAGGCAATGGCAAGTCAGAGGAAAACCTTGTAGACATGCACTTGCATGGATCTTGTCCAATAGAGGCTTGAAAATAAGGATTATATGCATGAATATTACTCTGTTGCTAGGTTTAGGGCAGCATATGCAGACATAGTTCCACCCATGCCTGATAGAGCTGACTGGCCTGAGGTGGAGCTAGGATACAAACTGTACCCACCTCTGCAGAAGAGAGCACCAGGCAGACCTAGAGTGGTCAGGATCAGAGGGAGTGCGGAAGAAAGGGCAAACAAAAGGAAGCAGAGATGCAAAAGGTGCAAAGGCTACGAGCACTTTGAGAAGACCTGCAAACTTGCTAAACCAACAGAAGATGATGATGGTGTTGATGAGGCAGCTACAATTGCATCACTTCAATGGTAATTTTCTAATTCCTAAATTCCTTGTGAATGTAAATAGGAAAAGAATTTGTAACCTAAAGCCATCTGTTGCAGGACGAGGCAAGAAGATGAAGGACCAAGCAAGACACCAAAAAAGAGGCTGAAGATAAGTGCAACCAAGGAAGCGCCAACGAAGAAGAAGAGGACTCCTGTAAAAAAGAAGCTTTTGAAGGCTGCAAGTGCTCCTGAACCAAGAGTGGTGAGAAGCCTCAAGAGCTAGCTAGGCGTGGAGTAGATAATGTCTTTGCTGTGACATGAAGTGTATGGCTTTTGCTTGTCTATGTGAACCAATGTTTGGGAACCAATGTGTGTACCACTGTATGGATCTTAATTAGATAGTACTTGGATGTGGACGTGGACCATGGAATGTTTCAATCTTTAATTCTGGAATCTTAAAAATCACTACTACAGAATTGTCCATCACTGCCGGGCTCCAACCCCCCTTCACTGCCGAAAACTGAACTGGCAGAACCATAGCGGTAGTGATGTGGGGTTCGAAACACTACCGGGTCAAAACACCGGCGGTGATGCGAGGAGAGACTGCCGGTTTGATATCGAACCGGCAAATAAGACCGTCACCGAACACTGTCGGGTGTTCCACGGTTGGCGGCATTTTTGATCCAAGCAATGCAGGTTCGGAAGTCAGCCGACAGAGTTGATATTGAGAGCACTGTCGGGCTTTAACGAACCGACAGAACTGTAAGGATAACACTATCGGGTTAGATTGAGCCGACAGTGTATCGAAGAGCTAACAATGTCGGTTTACTTTGGACCCGTCAGTGAACTTTACGTGAACACTGTCGGCTGATTTCAACCCGACAGCGTTATTGGAGTGGAGACTATCGGTTGGTGAATGCAGCCGACAGTGATGTTTCTGTCATAGAAGACGGTTTGTAATTCAAACCGATAGTGTTTGGTATAGTTACACTACCGGTTTGTTTCTCATTCACTATCGGGCCCATGCCACCCGGCGTTTTTGTTTTAAATTTTTTAAATTTTTGAATTTATTCGTCGAAATCAGCTATTTTTAAACCCATAAAAGCATCATATATACATTAAAATCGACAAAACATTACATGGTTCAAAGGTTACATACAACTAACTCCACCTAATGTTCTACGAAATTCAGCCTAGGACATCAACTTCCAAATAAGAAAAACAATCACAATGGACATAACTAAAATCAAGACATCTTTCATAGGCCAAGTCACAATTCTCCTAATCTTCATATCTATGGAGAGAGGCTTCTCATCAATCTCCAAGGCTGAAGTTTTCACCATACTAGGCCCTAAAAGCTTCAGCTTCCGTCTTGTATTTTTTGTAACAATTACCAGGGAAGCCAGAGACTTGAGCAGAGCAATCTTCCCAGGTTCGATAGATCCTTGGCACTTGACCAACATGCACTACATACCACGCCATGGTTTCCCTATACATGCAACCAAAATAGGATGTTAATGCTATGTCATTCAGAAATGTTGTACAGTAAGATTTTTAACACCACAAAACTCATCAATTTCAACACCTATCTCATTGCAATCACACTTTGAGCATTAGTATGTCTTCAATCACATTTGTAAATGACCACAATGTTTAAATCTAATTTGTTCACCATAGACCAAATTAAAAAACATTTGCTACTATATAAGGATCCCTGAAACTGTTTGAAAGCAAAATCTAAATAGAAAAGGGAAATAGCATGTTGGATTTATCAACACGGGCATTTCAACAAACAACTCAAAGGCGTGGACCGACGCACTCACCGAGGTTCCGCGGCGGTCCGGCGCTCTCGACTTGTCTCGGTGGTGCGAGACGCAGCGCCCTAGAAGGAAGCAGAGGGCGCGGACGGGCGTTGCTCGGCGGAATCGAGGAGTTCGAGGTCGCGCGTGTACGGCGTCGGGCCTAGACGGGGATGACGTGAGGCTGCAGACGGCGGAGCGGTGTAGCAGCGGTCCCCCGTCGACGTGGAGGAAGAATAAGCGGCCGAGACGAGGCGAGAACAACGGCGAATTAGGTCTCATTCTCATAGGCAAAATCTCGAAGAACTAAATGGCTAATTAGTTCTCACCGTGGAAGGGCGCAGGACGCCGGCGCGGCGTTGGGGACGTCGGAGAAGAAGAGAACGGCGGGGGCGCAGTAGGGGGCAACAGACGACTACGGCGTGTGTGGTGGTGGTGCTCCGTCGGCGACGCTGGTGGGGAACGAATGGGGCGCGGGGTTGAAATGACTTGGGGAAAATTTCAGCTCGCCGCGCCAGCCAATATATATCGTCGAGGCTGGAAAGAATGGCGCGGTGTTCAAATGAATTGTGAAATTTTCACCGCGCGCGCCCATATCTATAGTTAATCACCGCCGGTTGAGCAGTGTCACCGGCAGTGACATTAACGGTTCACTGCCGGGTCCAAACGTCGGCTGATCCGACAGTAATATCAAACACTGTTGCCACCTACCACCGCTCACGATGATAAGATCACACTGTTGCCACCTACCACCGCTCAATCCCACCTACCACCGCCTATAAAAACAGCCCAGCGCAGAAAGCCATGTATGGCCAATCGTGCGCCGGCTGACCTCTTCTGTTATTTGCCCATTTTCCTATCCACTTATATGGCCTCTATTTGGGAGAAAGCCCTCCACATAAACATTTTATTATGGGTAGACAAAGTGTATACGAGGTGCTAGAAGGGTGTTTTTGAAGATTAAGCTACAACGTTGCTTTACGTAAGCTGGGTGTGATGCTCGTGCAACGCCATTGTTGCATGGACTGCGGATCAAGACGGAAAGCGAGGAGCCAAGTAGCATGCATTCTTGTGCTCCTCGCCGGTGATGAGCCCCGTCTCTCTGTCGGGGCCTTTGCCAACACGGAGAGACATTGGTTCTTCACGAGAGGTCTCCTATCCGCCTTAACTCGTGTAAGCATAACGGGTAGCATTGTAACCACCTCGGGCATAGATGCTAGAAGGGTGTTTTTGAGGTGGTTATTTCTTAATGTGTTTGTACACTTTGCTTATTGTACCGTGTTGAACTATCAATTAAATGTAATGCTCTTGTGAAGCATGTTTAATCCCAGTTCAACCTGTAATTACTCAATGTCGTCGCGTAGAAATTTTGGCACCACTCTGGCTCTATTAGTTGGTAAACCCCAGTTTGGGGCCAAGAAATCTCAAACATCGTGGTTCCTTCACACATGGCATGTGCACGTCTAAGATCGAAAAAGTTTGAGGCCGAGACGATACCAAACCTTATCCAAAAAATCTCAAACTTCATGGTTAATTCCTTCACACATGGCATGTGCACGTCTAGGAAAAAGTTTGAGGCATAGACGACAACGGAACGAAGATGAACCAGCAAAGCTTATGGATGTAATTGTCTAGTCATGCTTCCGATGAAATTAAGGGGTCATGTACCTTTGTGAAGCATGTATACTCCCACAATATAGAGATGTCTTGAAATTTTTTTTACAACCATGTACACCAAAATTATGCTCCCACACAAGATCTTAGGTTTTTCTGATCGATATTTTTATTATTAGATTTTCCTAGGTGATAAACGCGATGCAAGGAGGTCAATTACAGCTTGTAAACTTTTGAATTTTGTAGCAACCTACACACTGAATTGCCACCTAGGGCACAGGAGACCATGTGGAAAATTTTGGCACCACCCTGGCTCTGTTAGTGGATAACCCCAGTTCAACCTGTAATTACTCGGGGTCATCGCGTAGAAATTCAAATTAATTGAGAAAAATACCAAACCTTATCCAAAAAATCTCAAACTTTATGGTTCTTTCACACATGGCATGTGCACGTCTAGGAAAAAGTTTGAGGCATAGACGACAACGGAACGAAGATGACCCATAAAAGCTTATGGATGTAATTGTCTAGTCATGCTTCCGATGAAATTAAGGGGTCATGTACCTTTGTGAAGCATGTATACTCCCACAATATAGAGATGTCTTGAAATTTTTTTTACAACCATGTACACCCAAATTATGCCCCCACACAAGATCTTAGGTTTTTCTGATCGATATTTTTATTATTAGATTTTCCTAGGTGATAAACGCGATGTAAGGAGGTTAATTACAGCTTGCAAACTTTTGAATTTTGTAGCAACCTACACACTGAATTGCCACCTAGGGCACAGGAGACCATGTGGAAAATTTTGGCACCACCCTGGCTCTGTTAGTGGGTAACCCCAGTTCAACCTGTAATTACTCGGGGTCATCGCGTAGAAATTCAAATTAATTGAGAAAAATACCAAACCTTATCCAAAAAATCTCAAACTTCGTGGTTCCTTCACACATGGCATGTGCACGTCTAGGAAAAAGTTTGAGGCATAGACGACAACGGAACGAAGATGACCTAGCAAAGCTTATGGATGTAATTGTCTAGTCATGCTTCTGATGAAATTAAGGGGTCATGTACCTTTGTGAAGCATGTATACTCCCACAATATAGAGATGTCTTGAATTTTTTTTTACAACCATGTACACCCAAATTATGCCCCCACACAAGATCTTAGGTTTTTCTGATAGATATTTTTATTATTAGATTTTCCGAGGTGATAAACGCGATGCAAGGAGGTTAATTACAGCTTGAAAACTTTTGAATTTTGTAGCAACCTACACACTGAATTGCCACCTAGGGCACACGAGACCATGTGGAAAATTTTGGCACTACCCTGGCTCTGTTAGTGGGAAACCCCAGTTCAACCTGTAATTACTCGGGGTCATCGCGTGGAAATTCAAATTAATTGAGAAAAATACCAAACCTTATCCAAAAAATCTCAAACTTCGTGGTTCCTTCACACATGCCATGTGCACGTCTAGGAAAAAGTTTGAGGCCAAAAAATCTCAAACTTCGTGGTTCCTAAATACTAGGTGATAAACGTGATAGAAGGCTCATCACTATCGGTTTCTTATTTGCAAACCGGTAGTGTTGTCTCTTTTACTGCCGGTGCTCTATTAAAACCTGGCAGTGACATATTTCAAACCGACAATTTAGTAATATCTTTCACTACCGTGAGATTACTTGGACCTTTCTTTTTTCGAGTTGTGTGTTTCAATGATGTCTACCAACTTTTCGGTTAGTACATAGAGCATTTATATATTTATGTTGTCCATGAAAGATAAGAAGGGCGTCGAAAAAATAAGAACGCACCCGTATTATGATATATAAATGCAAACATCCATTGGAAAGGCACACACGATTACATATATATATATAGAGGAGCAAACCGATTACAATATCCGATTACATATATGATAACAAAGACCTTGAAAAAAAGTTACATATATGATAACAAAGATCTTTCCACGAATAGATCAATGTTCTCATCAAAGTGTACAAACACATTTAAAATAAAAAACGCCGAAGGTAATGTGATTCTTGCCGATGAAATTCGATGGGATTTTGAAAGCCCATCGGCGCTGTTGACGTTCCATCGGTGCTCGCGGAGGTTTCTTGTGCTCGATCTTACAAGGAGGGCATAACTCGGATTTACATTGAATCCACGGCAAGGATGCCTTACAGATTTCTTTGCTCGACCAAAGCCGTGGTTTCGTCCAATGAC
This sequence comes from Hyparrhenia diplandra, assembly GCA_015847255.1. Classification (NCBI taxonomy): domain Eukaryota; kingdom Viridiplantae; phylum Streptophyta; class Magnoliopsida; order Poales; family Poaceae; genus Hyparrhenia; species Hyparrhenia diplandra. Next base: position 47,250 of record JADLZK010007933.1, read on the forward strand.
GGCATGCATAGACATTCGCGGGGAGAAGATCATGTTAATCTATGAAAATCGCTTTGATCACCAAAGGAGATTTTCATTGAAGCAGATTTTCATAAATCGATATGATCTTATTCGGAGAATGCCATGTCTCTCATATGCACATGTAAAATCCGGTGTCCGGCCTCTCAGGCACGTAACCGGATGGCTCCGTGAATCTCACGGCTGTTCTAACCTTCTTTTTTGCTCAATCTTGATAAGACTCTTGTAGCACGTCTTGTGTGTGAACCATTTTGGTGGCCTAAGATGCATAAGAACGATATCTCATGCGTGGAGGGCTTTCTCCCATAGAGAGGCCATAGATATGTATGTGGAGAGTAGCAGAGAAGATCGAGGAAGAAGAACAGGCAAATGAATCAAGAGTATCATGAAAGAGGACCAAGAGAACTCAATTGCAAACCTAAGGGCCGCACAGCCGTTTTTATAGGCCACATGCCATGGTAATGACTGATCACTACCGGTTTCAATAGGCACCCCGGCAGTGATATGGACGTTCACTGCCGGATAATTGGCACCGACATAAACCAAGCACCGTGGCCGTGGTACGGAGAACGTGGCAACAGTTCGCCTGCCTACAATGTTGCAGGGTCAGGGCGTACTATTCGCCCGTTGATAATGCAAAACACTGCCAGTTCTCAGTTTTAACCCGGCAGTGATACTCCAAAACACTGCCGCGTAGTGACCACCGACAGTGATATTTGTGATCACTGCCGGTCTTTGAAAGTGCACCCGGCGGTGTTATTCTCGACATTGATATAACCCGTCGACGCAGCGGGGTGGTGCTCGACCTTTTCTCATGGGAAGCAGAGACACTGTCGGTTTAATTAAGCGAAACCGGTAGTGAAGACTAGAGCAACACGATTCTCAAGGCTGCAGCTGTGACGTATCACAGGCCATGACCTTTACTGAACACTACACGACGGCCTATATGTATACTAAAAAATGAAAATTTATAATACTGAGTGTATGCGTGGCGCTTAACGGGTTAGTTGAACTCTCAATGCATTAACTTATTTGTGAGAAAAGTAATGATTTCAATAAATCGATTTTTACAGATATAACTATTTGTTTCACCGTTTTGTTAATCACTGTTGGTTCATGTGTGGGCCCGGCAGTGATCAATGTAGGTGGAGACCGTCCGCCATTGGAAACGCGCGCAGCCCGAGAATTGAAGCGCGCAACACCATACGTCGCGGCAAACGCAGTTGATGGTAGAGCAATCGTGCGAATTCCAACCGGCGATCGTGGGAATTCCGAGCGGTTGCTTTGACGCCGTGTTCGATCGTGGGGAAGTGGAGCAGCCGGCTAAACTCACTATTTAAGCACACACTCTGATCATGGCGTTCATCCTTTCCAGTTCTCTAATCCAGCCACATTCTCTTTGCAATCATCAGCGCCATGGCTGCCTTAGGCTCTGGATCGAACAAGCGCACTTGGGAGGAGATGGAGGCGGTGGACAAGGGCAAGGATCCGGTGGTCGAGGCGCTGGCGGCCGACCCCGGGTCCGACTCCGACGACTTCGACTCCTACGTCCCGCCCTCTCCTAAGCGGGGCCGCATGGACGTTCTGGCCTCCCGGCTAGAGGTGGCGGCCAATGCTGATCAGCTAGCTGATCGGCGCCGCTATTAGGAGATACTCGAGAGGGATTTCACCCTCGATCTTCTTGGCCTACCTTGCAAGGCTGAAGGAGCTGGCGAACGGCCATGGTCTTCTTCCAAGGGTGGAGCCACCTCTGGAAGAAAAGATCAACCACTACGCCCCCAAGGTGGACCAGTTGGCCGGGATCGTCCTCAAGGCCTTGGCCAAGAAGGACGACGCCAAATGTGAGGAGGAGAAGGAGGGACGAGGACTAGGCCGGCGGCCTTCCTTTTTTTTTTTTTTTATCATTTTTATTATATGTTCTATTTTTTTGTTTTTATATATTAATAAAATACAAATTATATATATTATTGTTGTGTGTTGCTCCCTCTGTCCCTGAATCTGTTTCGTTTCCAGTTCAAAGAGCGATTAAAATTAAAATTTGATTTGAATCTTAACTTGTTCAATGTAAAATTTATAAAAAACAAACAGTTAACTGTCGGTTGTGCTTTGGAAAATACGATCGCCATTGAGTGCCGAGGAGGCGGCCATTGGGCGTTAGCGGTCGCGTTTACGTTTTTCCGAGGAACCGTCTTTTGGAAACGCCACATTTATACCCCGTCCCCCGCCCCCCTCCTGTTATCCAACACTAACTACTCTTTCGTGCCCCTCTCACAGGAAAGCCGGACTCGCCGCCCACGATCGTCGACATGGCCACCACCCGGGAGGAGATGAAGTTCGCTGTGGAGCGCCTCCGCGCCACCCTGACCAAGCTGAACGGCCTGGCCGATGATGTTGGCCTGCCAAAGGTGAATCTACCCCTCGAGGAGAGGGCCAACTTCTACGCCCTCCAGATCGACTCTCTGGCCGATACCCTCGCCGAGGGGATACCGGCCAAACTGGAGGAGGAGGCCAGGAAGGCAGCCGCCAGGAAGCCGGCCAAGCGGGCGGCCAAGAAGGCCAAGAAGGCAGCCTAGGTTCTCTTATTTTTTATGTTAATTTATGTGTTGTCTGATTTGTGTGGATGTGTAAGATACAATGATCTGTGTGGTTAATTTGCTAAGGAATCAGTTGTTGGTTAATCTGTTGCATGTATCGGTTTAATTTGGGTCCCACTGTTTCCTTGTATCGGTTTAATATGATGCGTGTCAATCTTAATTTTCTATCATTTGCGTTCAACTGTTCCATCGTCTTAGAAATTAACCGCGGCTGAGTCCTATTTATACGTACATAACCCCCTGTCTCCGGTCCGCTCTCCAACACTCCGCTCTCCAAACACACTCCCCTCTCTACCCCGTTTTCACAGTTAGCCGGTCGGGTCGGTGACGTCGCCGACGATCGACATGGCTGCCGACCGGGCGGAGAAGTTCATCCTGCATCGCCTCGGCGCCGCCCGCAACAAGCTCAACAAACTGGCCGACCAAGTTGGCCACGCCAACGGTGAATCACCACTTGGAGGAGAAGTCCATCATCGGCCTCCGGATCAGTACTTAGCCGATAACCTCGCCGAGGGGATACGGCCAAACCGGGAGGAGATGGAGTCGGCCGCCAGGAAGAAGACCAGGCGGGCGGCCAAGAAGGCCAAGAAGGCCAAGAAGGTGGCTTAATTAGGCCAGCCGCTTTCTTTTTATGTTAATTTATTATATCAGTTGTTTTCTATGACAGTTTAATTTGGTTTGTGTCATTTGTTAATGTATCAGTCGTTTGTTAATTCGATGCGTGTCAATCTGATCTGTTTCTGTTGTTTGTTTTCCTTGTCATTGTATTTTGCTTCCCCTCCCAAGTTAATCGCTATCGGTTCTTAGCGATGAAAACGGACGGAAACGGACGGAAAAACCCCATTTCTATTTCCATTTCTATATTTCTTGGCGGAAACGGGATCCGGTTCGGAAAATGCGGTTCGAAAAATGGAATCGGAATATGCGGGTGCACGGAAACGAACCAATACGAACGGAAATTGAACGGAAACGATCGGAAGCCGGAACTTAAGTCGGAATAACATGGTGCCGCAACTATCCATCTCTTCTGGTCCTCCAGCTAGCGGCTACCTTCAATCATGCCATCACAGCTCTCCAACATCATCCATCTCATCAGGATCACTTTCACTATCATCATCTAGGTGGACATCATCCATGGTGTCTTCCGGTTTCAAATCAACCACTATGGATGGAATGCATTTACGATCTAAAAGACAAGACATATATTAATTGATGATCAGTACATGTACAGGCGTACAACAACACCATATTAGATGCGTAGATCTCGTCATTAGCTTTCCAGAAAGGTGTGGTTTGCTGAAAACGGAGTCTGGACGACAAAGTTATGGACTACTGTAATACGGAAAAAATGCGGTAAAATACGGAAAAATTCCGACCAAATCCGGGATTCTGGAAATACGGACGGAAAAACGCCGTTTCTACTTCCGTCCGGATTCCGAGAACCTCCGTCCCGGATTCCGACCCGATTCCAGATTTTCCGAAAATGCGGAAATGGACGGGTCAAATGTAGAAAACGGAACGGGAAAAAACGGGAAAAATTCCGTCCGTTTTCAACACTATCGGTTCTAATTCAGCCCAGTTGTGTCAATCTTCAAATCGCTATCGGTTCTAATTCAAACCCGCGAGTGATCTGTGTCCATCAAGACCACTGCCGGGGAATGATTCAACCCGGTGGTGATCTAAATCTTCACTGCCGGATTTAGTCGAGCCCGGTGGTGATCTAAATCTTCACTGCCGGATTTAGTCGAGCCCGTGGAGTTTCTGGTTGTCCCGCGCCTGAACGGCTCATCACTGCCGGGTATGGTTCATCGCTGCCCGGTGAACTAAATTTCGGAAGTGATACCGGCGATAGTGATGAGCGATTCTGTAGTAGTGAATGCATGTTCAATGTGTTCTGGCGGTGCTTGATTTAGTCCAGGAATAGCATATGAATGCATGCGTGTGCATGTAGCCATCTAAATGAAGCATGCTTCCTTTTTTCTAAATTTAATTGTGGTTGAAGCATGCATGCGTGCCTTTTCCAAGAATACAACCATCTAAATAACATGCTTGCGTGCCTTTTGTGGGAGAGGGAGGGCGTAAAAGGAAATACATAAATACAGTGGCCTTACAATGGGTCCAAAGCTCCAAAAAGCGTACGTAATGGAGTATTTCAAAGAAGTGCAAAATATGAGTGGTGTGAGACCTATTAGGCGAGTTTCAATGGTGTAGATCAAAAACGTGAAAATATGAGTCATGTGAGATGTGAGACCAATTAACCCAAAAACAAACTGCTCAGACTACCCACCTCTGAGCGAAAACTGAAACCACAAGAGGAAGAACTAGCTGCCTCCACATATGAGTTCTTCTATTTCTCTATTTTCAAATGTTTCACCAAAAGTAAACCATTAGTCCATTAAAACCTTTTCTATGAGCTTTGTCTATCTTGGCTAGCCAGTAGCTATGCAACAAACCATTAGTATCAATAGAATATTGCCTGTGCTAACGCTACGTACGGCTACATTTTAGAGATTCACTGTGGTAATTTGTCACATAAATACTATGTACATGAACCCGCGTGGGAGATGTGGACGTGAGAAAATGGACCGACAGTGCATCACTCGCGCCACTGCATCCACCTCGAGTGCCTTGTTGTGCGCCATCGCCGGCCTCGACCTTGTGTGCCACCGCCGGCCTTGAGCGCGCGCGCACGTCCTGGGCCTGTGGGTTGTTAGCTGCATCGTCATCGCGCCCTTTAGCCCTGATGAAGGGGGAGGAGAGGGGAGGGCTTCACGTGGAGTGGCCCACACATGCATGGACCCGGAGCTGAAAGAGGAATGTCCCCGTTGATCTCGCGCGATGGGTCACGCGCGCGTCCTTCTCAATCTCGTTCGCGAGGTAGATGGGAGGTGGATGAGGAGGACCATACAGGTGATCCCTATCGTAGGATTTTGAGCGAGTATTTGAGAGAAGGTTGGGAAGCAATCTAGGTGGTTGATTTGTGGTTGTTATCTCAGTGGAGGGACATTATCTAGATAGACCAAGCCATAAAAATGTTGGTGCATTAGTAGGAATAGGAGACACGTGATAATATATTGGATCTGGATATTTCAAGAAAGCTTTGATCGTCAGTCATATTCTTCACATTCTTTAACAAATGTATATACGCATGCATGCTTGCCATAAAGCCACTTGCCGCACATGCCATGCCATCTCCTGTGAGCTACCAAAACGACGGAACAAAAACTTGTATGCACGCAACAAGATGGATGCCCGCAAAGCTCTCGTAGCCTCATATTCTTTGGCGCCATCTCTTGCATTGAGTTTAAGTACTGCCGTTTATACACTTCTCTCAGGCCGGCCACAACACAAATCACGTACCATCAATCTGTAAATAGTCCTAGCTAATCGTAATGGCCCAATGTAAGACCGTTGTCGCAGCGCTCATCGTCGTTGCCCTTGTGACCGCGGCTGCTTTTGTGAAGGAAGTGACCGGTGACAACACGATTCCAGCCGCTGCCGACACGAACCTGGTACCTGCAGGAGACACACAATACTCTACGGTGGGCAGTGCTAGCAGCACCGTCGGCATGCAGAAGGAAGATACCAGAGGCAATAAGAAGCCAACCCTCGCTGGATCTGTTCGATTTGGCAAGAATGCCATCTACGGGTAAATGATTATATTAGAAGGGGTCCTGCTTCAGATGGTATGAAACAATGGGGATGCGCTCAACAATCAATCTCAACCGAGATGATGACAATGAGTCACCATTAGGGCACAGAAGGGGTACCACAAGCACTTATTGCAAAAATAACTTCAGTGTTCTTCGCTAATTAATAATTGTAATGATTTATTTATGCAATTAGCTTATCCAAAATGTGGACAAAGGTGGAATCAGAAAGACGGAATGAAGCCAATCAATAAAATTAAGATCAAATGTTGCTGCATGCCATTATTGATGAAGGTCTGATCTGTAGCATATCCTGAAATGCATTATTGCGCGTTCAGTTTTGACGTATACTCATGTAGAACAATGTTATGTTATCTGCTGTATTTTCTCGAAATATATTTAGTAGGGAAGTAAATGTAAGATGAGAGACATAAAGCGGGACAAAATAAAGATTGGCAAGTTGAGAGCATGAAGCGTGGATAATGAAATCACCAAGACAATTTTGCAGAGAATGTTAGAAACGGCAAGATACCTCTGACAAATTGTATTTGTAGATGGTCAATTTCCAATGGCCATATATATCTTCACAAATAATGAAATGAATGTTAGCAAAAGCAGAGATCAAATTATAATATAAATCGATTAAATTTATGCAACAAAGCGAAGGCCTAGGGGATTTAACTCCATTGTTATATCATTGTATCTCATCATTAATCTATAATCCATCTATCTATAACTCTTATAAAACAAAACCCCACTAGCATAATTCTCTAACATCTCCTTAAGCCATGTCATCATCCACTTCTCTTCTATCTCACAATGTCATACGCCTAACACGGGTTGTGATCCTCGGAAGATAACGGGCCAACATGGGCACGAGGAGGCGCGCCAACCAGACCTCACGCCATAAAGTGGAATTGTACGCGTGCAGGAATTACTGTAGTGCTAGCAGCGCGAGGATGGGCCGACAAAGGGACCGGGAGGAGGCGTCGAGCCCGAAGTGAGCGCGAAGTGCGCACTGTAGCAACACAGCACTATTCACCCACCGCCACCGCCGCTGCTCTAGGGTAGGTTGCTTAGGGGTTAATAAGTCACCTAGGACTATAAATATCAGGGGCCATGTAACCGTATGGTTACCTTATGCCTAAGATTAAAAATATAGTTGCTTGAATTAAATTCTATGGTGAACGTGTCTCCAGTGTCCTAATACACCGCACTATTGTGATTAGGACAATGTCGCGGGCTGGTTGTGTACTCCCGTTTATATACAAAATTTTGTTGCCTGAAAACTGAAAAGGTGGGGAAATTTGACCTAATATTGATCTGACATATTAGGAATACACAATCTGAATTTGCAAGCCTGCATTGATCTCAGAAAAAAATATATTGTTTTCACTCGTGCTCTTGTTTGTTTCTTCAATCTGTGTCGAATTGTAGTTTCAATCTATGTTCAATTGTAGCACAGAACTGCACAGAACGGATAGGAGTCTTGTGGAATTTGGGGAAAAACTCTAGGAACTTCACACCTGTTGTTGGATTTTATTCACATGAACAAGGAGTACGCACCTAACCCTGCCTTTTGAATTAATCGAGGAGTTAAACTGGCTTCATAAATCAGCACAATATTAACTGAGAGAGGTCTTGAAAATGAAAATTTCAAGCACATCGCAAAGATCATGTCAAAAGCTTTAGAAAAAATCCAACATAAGTAAGCTAAGGCGATTGCTGGGATATGTGTTCTTGAATCTCGACTGTATCACCTGCAAAAAAAAAAAAAAGGAATCTTGACTTTATGTGTGATATTATATGGCAGGTAAAGTCTGCTTCTCTTGCCGGGCTTGTAAGATGTTTTATTCTTTTTGTGTGATATATTATATGGTTTCTCATATTATCTCATCATCTGGCTATCATTTGCCGTTTTGATGTTTTGTTGGCCAACTTGCACTATGCACCGGTTGTTACTACTGGTTTCCAAGTTTCTAGCCTAAGGAATAGGATTTTAATCTCTACAACATAAAAAGAACAAAACGTGGACAATTTTTGGTGCGACAAATGGGTTGGTACTTCCGGCCTGTCCTCCATGCGATCCCACCGCAAAAGGAAATTACTGTCAATCAATCAAATTAAATAGGAAAAGAAATTTCCTTACATGCAAAAGGAAGGGCTCCCTCCCGCGACAATCACGCCTGATGTGATGTTTTTGCATGCAAAAGAAAACCATTGTCAATCAATCAAAATTAAATAGAAATATTTTCCTCAAGAGGTTATGATTTTTTGTCGGTCTGCTTCCCTCCATGTGATCCACGACCCGCACGGTGTCCGCCCAAAAAAGAGGAAAGAAAAAATCTCGGTAAATAAAATGAAAGAAAAAAATCCCATAATCCCAACCACATGCACGTGCTCAATGGCCCTCCACTCTCCACGCAAGAAAGAGGAAAACATCGAAAAAAAGGGGTGATTGATTTTTGTTGCCGCATTAATTTATTCCCTTATTTCTGAACTACTGCCCAAGTATTTATTGCCTTATTTGTTGATTGTTTCCGGCATTTAATTCGTGCATAGCCAGAAATATGGTAATTGAAAGGGTGATTGATTTTTGTTGCCACATTAATTTGTTGATGATGAATTGTTTCTGGTTTCCAAGCCCTGTTTTTTAGGAAAGATAATCACGCAAGGGAGGAAAAGATCACCGCATGTAGAGTCAGACAATCATAGAAAAACACCAGGAGGCTATGACTCCGACGCCCATGAGACATTCCGCGCCAGCACGGACGAGCTATCGTCATGGTCCATTTCTGGTGCCTCCAATGTTGCTGAGGCGTTCAGCGCTACCGTCGACGACTCAAGTGCATGCCCGACCTTCGCCTCATGCTAACATCAGCCATTGTTTCGTGTTCTAGCAGAGGTCGAGGTCTATGGAGACACCGTCCTGACACCATTCTCTATTTCTCGTACAGAGATGGTCGCCTAACAATCTCTAGAACCTCCGTTTCTTGCTAGAAGTTTGACTGCGCCTACCAATCTTTGAAATCCTGGACCAACCTCGCCGCGCCTGCGGTTCACAATCAAGGGTATTTTGCTACCAGCCAGGTATGTGTTTCAATCTTGATCTGAACTATGTCATGACCAAAAATTAAAGAATTTACATGCATATAAAGATGCAAATTATTAGTTGAAGATCGTTCTAATAATATTATCTCTGCAAAGTATGAAGTAAGGGTTACTGAAGGAGCATGCAAGTTCTGTACAATTTTGGTTGGCTATTTGACTCTTGTTTATCTGTTACCTTTATTTTACATCCATATTTTGTCAAATTAGGGGAAGCAAGGACCTGTGGAATAGATGCACACGGGACACAGTTATCTGTGACAGGCATCACAATGAACATGCAGGCTTTATTTGTGCACAGTTATCTTTGGTTAGTTACGCTTGAGAATTTATCTCATTTTTCACTTTCCTGATACTGGGTATTTTCTTTGTGACTTTTCCTGATATAGGGTCTGGACATAGTTGAAGCATGTGTTTTGGTGCTTTGAGATCTTCAGCAAGCATTCTGCAATTAATCTCCATGAAGGCTGCCCACAAGAGTACCTACCACGAATTGTATGAACAAGAGACCTCTTACCTCAAACAATTTGACCAAGCATCCATACCATAGTTGACTCTCAAAGAATCTATATTGGCATTATATGTTCCATATGCATTCATTATGTCCTTCATTTTGCATGTTTCTGCAATAATCTCTTATTAACAACACCAATACATGACTTACAATATTATATTATCTTATCATGCAATCCTTGTGTTTTTAGTATAAAGTTTGGTTATCCTATAGCAACGCACATGCATGAACCTATATTTCCTAAATATCTGAAGTTTTTTTTAATTAGGCTCGATCTTTGGTAGTGCATAAAGATTACAATATCTCCATTACACTTTGGGTTTAGGGTCAATGACCCTTATAGTTTGTTCATGTTACAATGCACAGAAAGGTCTATACAATAGAGTTGGTGAACTTGGGACGCCACACTCTCCGTGTTTGTTAATTTCATGACCTCTGTCTTTTAGATTGAATGACATTTTACCGTTGGTATTTAATTTCACAATATTGCTATCTTATCGTGTGATCCATGTGTTTTAGTATAAGAGTTTTATCCCGTAGCAATGCACGGGCGTGCTACCTAGTATAGGTACAAAACTAGAAATATTCGCGACAGTTGCCGCGTATGGCTAGTCTGTGCGTTGTTGATAGCGCTGACGGGCCTTTTTCGAGGAAGATAGCCATTGTTGATTGCCAAAGAGACAATGCTTAGATAAAAAAAAAGAATCATTGGATAGAAGTAGTGAAGTATCCATAATAGCTCCGTCGTCCAATCCTTCGTGAAAGAGAAAGGGAAGTGGCTCTCCTGGCGCCGATCTCGCTTGGGGGGAGGGGCGGTCACCGTGGGGGAGCAGGCGGGCGCCGTCAGCGTCGGAGGACTATGCGGGCGGGCGACGTCGGAGGAGCAGGCCTATTCCCGTCGCGGTGGAAAAGAAGAGAGAAAGCAGGGGTAAGAAGGGAATAAAAAATATGAAATCGAGCCCGATGGTATTTTAGCGGACGAGACACGTTTCATAATGGTATATCATCGAAGCCCAGTTATGGAGTGGTGTTTCTCCGAAGCCCACTTCTCGTAATGGTATATTTCCCATTGGCTCGGATGGCACAGGTCCGGCGAATAGTGAAGGCATCACTAAGTCACTTGTAGCTCCATGATGGCCTCCGCCCTTAGCCGCAAGAATGTAAGATCATGCTCGTCCACTATCACATCCTTCAGCTGGTAGATTTGGCAGGGAAGGGGCCTGGGCTGGGACGACTGTGTTGTCAGTATCTCATCTTGCACGTCATGGCGAGGGACACGTACCTCGTCTTCGGTGAGTAGCTTGCCTTGGAGGCATTTCGACAAACACCTGCTCTACGTCGTCCCTATGGGTTGTGGGCTTGTGGCTCTTTTGATGGCTCTGCGCTCCTTTGTCTACCGGCCCCGCCCGCTCATCCCACGCTTGATCCCCACGCCAGCGCCGGGGTTGAGGTGGATTGAGCGAAGGAGGGGCAGGAAGGGGAGTGGAGGAAGGGAGGTGGGGTGAAGCAAGGCGAGCACCGTGGACCGAGGCGACGAGGCGGCACGCGAGGGCGTCGTACGTACGGGGAATGCGACCGCTTGGAGAAGAAGATAGCGTACGTTTTCTTAGAGACGGGAGATTTCTGCGGCATTTTTGACGGCGGCGATAGGGACGTGATCAGTAGCGCGGGGAGGGCAGAGAGGATGGACCGGTAAAAAGATCGACGCTTTCTCAGCCTGGTGTTCGGGAGGATTCACGAAGGTTTGGAATGGTGACCTAGTATAGCCACGTTGAAGTGCCCGATGCCATTGTTTTAGGATCTAACGGATGAGAATAAAACAAGTGACGTGGCCCAATGGTAGGCTCTCTTTTGGTGCCAAAATCGTAGGGTGAAAGATGTCAGCTTTGACTGCTTTCTGTAGCTATGGCGAAAGCTATAACAATTACAGATTTCGACACTTCAGGAATTCTTGACTATGCACCATAAGGATTTCTTGAAAACAGTTGATATGTCGAGAGGAGAAAAAAACTTTTATGAAGCAAGCATACTCTATGTTTTACTGACTGAGGAAAAGGAATCATGTTTGATTTGGCGATTGCAATGACGGTTCATTTCATTGTTTGAGGCTGCAAATATGGAAACAGTGCCTATTCTTGGAGCATGCCATTGAAGTCATGAAAAGTTGTTGAATGTGAATGTAATGTATGACCAAGCTGAGGCAACATGGATTTAAGCTTTAGTATAAGTTGTGAAATATTGTTCTCATTACATTTTATTGTTTTAAGAAATATATATTTGTGAGTCTACTATGTATTCATTAGGTTTTGAATCATAAGTTTATCAAGGATATGAAGGTACTTGATTGGAGCTGGTCCATAAAGAATTACTGCTACAAAAAAGTGACTCACTAAGATTGGAGCTGGTCCTAAGATTTGCAAGAACTGAAGAACATGGTATTGTTAATGGAATATACTACAGCCAAGGGAATGTAGTATATTTACATGTTTAATAGACAATATCCCATTCTTTTGCATTCAGTAGTGAATGAAAAGTGGTTTCTCTGTTGTAGTACTCAATTTGAGTTAATGTTTAGGTTTTCTGTTCATGATCTAATTGAATTTATCGCTTTTTAAGGAATTACAAAAGTAAATTCACAACGTTCTTTAAGATGCAATCAACGCTGCATTTAAGTGCCAAAGGTAGCATTGAAAGTTTTCAATTCAATGGAAGTTCGTAGAAAACATAGAATCTATGGCCTATAATTGCAACATATCGTTTTCTTCTACATTTCTCACACAACTATCACAAAACGTAATCTATGGCCTATAATTGCAACATATCGTTTTCTTCTACATTTCTCACACAACTATCACAAAACGAGCGGATCAAAGAATTTGAAAGCTGCACTTGGCCCTTTGTTTTCCATAGTGAGGAGAACGTCAGTCTAATACGTACCTGCCATGCAAGATAGAATGTTGACCCGCCCAAGGGGCCCGTGGGCGGCGGGGGCTGGGGCCAAAGCATGCGCATGCCGCCGCCGCCACCGACACTCTGCGACTTCTTCGACAATTAAAGTAGAATTCGATTAGGACTTTTTGGTGTGAAGGGGGTAGGGGTATTCCACTCTATAAGGAAATCTCCTATTAGGAAAAGAATAAGAACTTGCTTGTAAAAGGTATTCAAATATATAAGAAAACCTTTAAAGATTGCTCGAGATAGAAGTCTCATAGGAGGGCTATATAAACAAGGAGGATGCAATCTTTTAGGGACAAGCAATAAAGAATTATTTCCCTGCCTCTTGCCTTCGCCGCCGCCGCCACCCCTGCCCTACCCGTGCTCACGCGCCGCCCTACCCCCCCGCGCCGCCCGCAAGACCGTCGCCGCTGCCCCTCCCTAGGCGGCTATGACACGTGGTATTCGGAGACCACCTCAATCCACCCACCACCATGGACACCGATTCCAAGAAGCTGTTGGAGTCCCTCGTAGAAAGTTCTACAAGATCACCAACCGCCTCAACACGCTCGCCGATCAAGTCTCCATCCTCTCCGGTACCGATCCGGTGGAGGAACGTAAGCTCAAGGACATTGCATCCCTAGAGATCGGCGTCAAGGCAGCCATGGAGGCCGCACCTTCCTCAAGAAAGTCCGCGAGAAACCCTCCTCCACCGATGACCCACAATTGGCGGACGAAGTTGCGACGAGGCTAGACACCATCCTCTCCCGACGCCCGGCGCCAAAGACCGACGCCCGCAGCGCGCGCCCGCCCGCTACCGCATTCCACCAGATCACTTCCAGAGCCTCGCCCCTCACCCGCACAAGCTATCGTTCCCGACGTACGATGGCAAGGAGGACCCACTTCCAAGGCTCAACCGATCGATGCCAACAGTTCTTTAGGGGGCAAGGTACTCCAGCAAGCAAGCAAGTCTCGTATGCATCTTACCACTTGACAGGAGGTGCACAGCAGTGGTACATGCGCCTCTCTCAGGAGAAGGCAGTGACGAATTGGGCATACTTTGTCCGGTACGTTAAGGAGTGCTTCAAACCAGCAACACTGAAGACCTCTAGATTGGTTTTGGATAATTAATGACACCCTAGGACTAATCTCTATGCTTAAGCATGATCTAGTATGAGATGAGTTCGACTCAAGTCTTGGTGCAAATGGTGATCATGGTGGATGACATGGTGTTGATCCAAAAGATGATCAAGTGCATGGACTTGGGAAAGCAAGTTGGAGAAACAAAATGGGCTCAAGGCAAAGGTATATTTGATAGAGCCACTTTGTTTTACACTCAAGACACCATAGAGCGTGTGAGTGGTTTAGGATCGATAGCCGAACTATAAAAAGGGGAAAACCTCGGGAACATTGATCCTCATGTGCCTCTAGGTTCAAAATTCATATGCATGCATTCTAACCTAGAGAGCTAACTTCGGACTTGGAGAAAATATTTTCAAAATGCTAACACATGTGCTCGAGGTGCTCTTCGACGTGTTGGCGACATGGAAAAGGTGGTGGAAGTTGGAATGAAGCAAAGGAGAAGGTGCTTCGGTGATTCTCGGACAATTGGACTGCTCTTGGAATGGAATTCTGCTTTGATCCATTGTGATTTGGATCAAGTAACCTTGTGGTCTGTGTAGCTCTCTGAGTAAGCTTTCCATAGAGTCCAAGATCATTGAAAATGGAGTTCGGATCAAAGATCTATGCTCAATTGATCGAACATTGGTCAGAGCGAGTGACGCGGACTCCGGGAGCGACTGATGCTGGCATCAGCGTCCCTCGCATGTTTTGTATGCGACTGACGCTGGTGGCTGAGCGACTGGCGCGCCAGTCGCTCTCGATGGCCGTGTCAGTCGCTTGTTAAATTTGCATAGACCACCACCCCTAACGGCTCTATTTCGAATGGGGGTCTATATATATGTGTTTGGCCGGCTCTAGCTCCTTCTCTTCGTCATTCGAATTCATTCTAACACCCTTTGAGCTGAACTAAACCTCTCCCACTCTCTCCCACTTGCTTTGAGCACATTCTTGAGAGATTGAGTGGTGATTCAAGTGCATTGCATTGCTTGTTTCATCTAGAGGCACTTGAGGGTCGTCGTTGTCGGTGGGTTTCTTATTACTCTTGGAGAGTACCACTCCTAGCCGGCTCGGTGATTTGGTGGAGGCGTTGGCAAGTGTTGGAGATTGTTCTTGGCCACCTCTGGTTGATTTGTGAGGGGTTCTTGTGCATCCCCGTCGGAGCAACGAATTGCAACTCTAGTGGATTGCTCGTGTCTTGGGTACCTCACTTGTGAGTGGTGGCTTTGGAGCTAGCAAGTGCACCGCCTAGCTCAAGCACCATCCTTGTGTTGGTTGGCACAACCAGAAACTAGCTTGTCGGTGCACAAGTGAACTCCGGGTGAACAAATCATCGTGTTCATTGTCTTCATTGGTGATTGGTGTTGGTATTCCTAACGTCATTATAACAAAAGGTGGAGTTAATCTCACCTAAAGTCATATGCCGCCAGGAGCATCAGTGTGGTTCCATCTCTTAGCACTACCATAGGCTAGGTTGTCATCCCTAGCAGCAATGCTAGGAAATGCATATGTGATACTCATAATGTGTTGTTTGCAATCTCTAAGAAATTAATATAGAAAGGTCTATCCGCAAGCGCACAGATAAAAATACCACTTGTAGCATTTCACCGGGAGTAATCTAGGTTTGTCATTTATATTCTACCACAGGGAGGAAAATGGAGTTGGGCTGATATACAATTGATAGGTGGCATACTTATGAGAGAATCTATCACTAGTGCTAACTTTAGCAGGGGTAAGCCAATAATGATAAGAATATGATAATGATAAAAAAAAGCAGAGGCATCACACACAGAGATAGGAATAGACTACTAAAAGTTAGACTTAACATTGGACTACTTAAGAGATAGAATTCTTATGTAGCATTGAATCTACTAAGTCAAAGTCATAGATACAAGACAATATTCGTACCGTTGGACTTGAAAATCTAGAACTCCGGGTTGGCACACCCGGCTCTACTTGAATCTGACATGCTAATCAACTAGACAAACTAGAACTAGATGAACTAGAACTAGACAAGTAGCTAACCTAATCTCTGGTGGAGATACTCTCTTCTACTTCTGCCTGACTTGGCTGATAATGAATTACAACTGAATTAGAACTGAATTAGGGTTTAACCCTGGGGTAGAGGTATGCTTATATAGCCCTTGGTGATGAACGATGACCATTGGATCAAACCGACCTTGAACAACAGTATAGATACAACCTCAATGTCGGTGGTAAACCGCCATAGAAAGGAGAGGCTGACATGTGGACCCAAACTGGCAGTCGCCAGGATCTTGGCCGACGATCACCAGTGTCCTGTGTCACAACGACTTCTCCTTCCTCCTGGTGTCTTCTGGTGTCTTCTAGAATGTTTTAGTCCACTTTTTGGATTGAGTTGCCTTACGGTCAAAGCTTGTCATCGTATGGGATGTAAACTCTTGGGCTTTTCACTCTTCTTATCTGCATTTATCTGTTAAGTCCCTGAAAATATATAAATCACCAAAACTCATAGAACTTATCAGTATAAACCTCTAAATTAGGTGTTCATTCAATTTGTGCCCTTATTTCATGTCTTGTTGACATATAAAAGTATATCATAAGAGGTGTCAACAAGCTCCCCCAAGCTTAACCTTTGTTAGTCCCTAGCAAAGCTTTTCACCAGAGTGGATCAGGAGTTGCTACAATGGGTTATTCTCTCACAAATACACATGTCATTAATTAGAATTCTTCTCCAAAGAAGGGTGGAACCATTCTGACCTTCCAACTCACCTATGTTGCCTGAAAAAACATGGGGCTTTTACCTGCACTTAGATCTTGGGTGATTGAAAGATAGAACAATCAAGTCAAGCACTATATGTCAAACTCTTTATTTCACCTCTGTTCTGGAGTTTTTATAAATTTTCAAAAATAAAACTCAGAGTTCTCATTGTATCATAAGAGGTGTCAACAATTGGCTTCATCCATTGATTGTGATTGTATTTCTCTCCACAAGGTGATTGGTTCATTGCCCCTACACGTCGATATAACAAGCTTCTTGCTCTTGCATTTACATTCTTAGTTAATCTTGTGTAGAGAGCTAGTTTATACTTGTGTAAGTGTTCTTGCTAGCATAGGGCTTTTCTAGGATTGCTCACTAGATAGAGTAGTGACATAGCACTTGTGTGACATAGAGATCATAGCATATATCTAGAATTGTCACTAGAAGGCTTGCAAAACATTAGAGCTAGTGCAAACCGCATTTACGCCTTTTGTTATACTAATCGGTTTGTTAAGTGTGTTTGTAGAAATTTTAATAGCCAACTAGGACCTTACAAACATGACGCAACCTCCTGGGCGAACTGGCTTCGCTTCACAAGATCGGCACCGTCGGCGAGTACACAAAGATGTTCCTGGCGCACGTAGCTAGCACCGGGCACCTGGAGGAGCAGCAGCAGGTGAACATCTACATGGTAGGGCTAGGTTAGCCCCTAAAGACCGATGTCGAGCTGCAGGACCCCCAGGACATGGAGACGGCCATGTCGCTCGCTAGAGCGTATGAACGTCGACTCTCCATCCTCTACAACTCCATCAAGGCACCACTACAGCGAGGAAGGGCACCCACGGCGCCCGCGGCGCAAGCGGCACCAGTGCCGCCCATGTCGACGACACCACGACGGTCGTTCAGGCAGCTGGCCCTGGAGGAGATGACCGAACGACACAAGGCTGGGCTGTGCTTCGACTGTGATGAGCTGTTCTCATGCGGTCACAAGTGCAAGCACCTCTTTGACATCACGGTCTTCAACGACTATGCTGATGACAACACCGACGACGCCATCCAGGACAGCGCCGACCTCAGGGTCCTCATCGGGGATCCCAACTCCCCGGTACGTGGTGCACACTCTCTCTACCTCATTGGATGATTTTAGGCACCGCGTCAGCATCATGGTTGACTCACGAGCCTCGCATAACTACATCGACCCTCGTGGTGTGGCCACAGTAGGACTCCGCATGCAGCCAGTTGAAGATCTCTAGTTTGGTTTTGGATAATTAGTGACACCTAAGGACTAATCTCTCGATACTAAGTGTTTGACTAGGATGGATATTGGTCGTGCCAAGTACATGCAAGATGACACAAAACCCGGTCCAACATACAAGAACCAAGCACATTGACATAAGGCATCATTTCATAAGGGATCATCAACAAAAGGTTGACATTGCTATTCATCCAATTGGCACCGAAGATCAACTTGCCGATATCTTTACCAAGCCACTAGATGAGAAGAGGTTTTGCAAGCTAAGAAATGAGTTGAACGTTCTTGATTTCTCCAACATGAGTTGAATGCACCCCACTTGTATGACATGCCTCTTCATCAAGCAAAGCAAAGGTGAAATTGTTTGACATGTCAGTCATGATATCTAAGGACTTGCTAGAACATATAGACATATAACTTGGTTCTTACGAAGCATTCATGGAAAATCAAAGAATTTCAATGTATGTATGCCATCACTATTGCTATTTATTCTTGTTTGATCTAGTGATGACATATGACATGTTTATGGGCTTGCAATCTCAAGTGTTGAATTTGGCTATCTTTTCACACATATACTTCAACATAGACAAGATAACCCTTTTCATAAGGTGTGAAGAAGCTTGTCTTTGTCTCAAACCGAAATATATGTTGGGCAAGCTATCCAAATTTGACTAAATTTGAAGCTAATTCTTTCCTCCATCTCACAACATGGTCATACCTTTTGTGGAAATTGTTGACAAAGGGGAAGAAATTAGTGCATAAAGGATTTGAAAGGGATAAAAAAAATTTTTTGAAGCACACAAGTAGGGGGAGCAAGCTCATAGACAAATTGTTGCATTTTTTGTGCATTAACATATGACTTGCTCATTGCACATGTATTTAAATTTTCATATATACATGCTTGTGTGGTGTATGCTAGTATCATAATTGAATGATGGATGAACAACTAGCATGCATAGGAGTTAGCTAGATTTTCTAAAATTCCGCTCTTAATTCAAGTACCTTGCTTATAATGTGATCTCATGTGGTACTTTGAGTTTTTGATGAAAATCTAGTTACCTTTGATGCTTTTATGGTGAAAATTGTGCAACTCCGATTGGTATCACGCTTCAAAGGTCCATTTCTTTCACCCTTAAGCATCATTTTGGTAACATAGCTCACCCTCAATTTCAATATTCATACATGTATGCAAAGCTTCGTTCCAAACTCTTGGCATACATGTAGGGGGAGCTCATGCTACCAAAACCGAACTTATGATGATTGTCCAATCCTATGATTGTAAGCAAAATGCTTGGACAACTATGATATGTTCAAAACATTAATCATAAAACCTTTATGCGGGTTGTCACCAATTACCAAAAAAAGGGAGATTGAAGATCTCTAGTTTGGTTTTGGATAATTAGTGACACCTAAGGACTAATCTCTAGATGCTAAGTGTTTGACTAGGATGGAGATTGGTCGTGCCAAAGTTGGAACATGGTGGTCGTGATGGATGGATCGAGGTGATCCAAATGGTGACCAAATGTTCAACCTTGGTGGAGTTTGAAGATCAAATGAGCTCATGGCAAAGGTATAACCATAGGGTCATTTGATTTTGCACTCAAGACACCATAGAGGGTGTGAGTGGTTTAGGATCGATAAGCCATACTATAAAGAGGGGAAACTTATCGTACACATCGGTCCTCATGTGCCTCTAGGTTCAAAATTCATATGCATGCATTCTAAACTAGAGAGCTAACTTCGCACTTGGAGAAAATGTTTTTGAAAAGCTAACACTTGGTGTCAGGGTGTTCTTTGATGTGTTGGTTACATGTATCAAGTGGCGAAAGTTGGACAAATGCGAAGGCAACGACGTTGCGCTTGAGAAGAGGTTTCTAGCAAACCTCGGACTGTCCGGGTCTTTGGGGCGGACAGTTCGTAGGCTAACTTGGAGAAGTTGTAGTGCTGCTGGACTTGCTTTTTAGAGAGGTGCGGATTGTCCGTGGTCTCCGGCGGATTGTCGCCCAAGACGTTCTTACGCCCAACGGTGTTTACGGACTTGCCGGTTGTCTTATTTGGAAGAATAGGGGCGGACTGTCCGCGCCCTATGGGCGGACTGTCCGCCTGTCTTTCTCACCGGCAAGCAGAGCCGCTGTCTACTCGGGTTCCTGGCCGTGTAGTCAACGGCGGACTGTCCACGCCCTATGGGCGGACTGTCCTCAAGTCATCCTGGCCGACGAGCAGATTTGCTGCCTCCCTGTCTCCTGGCCGCGTCAATCAATGGCGAACTGTCCGCAAGCTTTTCTGGCTAGCGAGCAGAGCTGCTGCTTCTCTGGTTCCTGCTGCCGTAGGTGAATGGCGGACAGTCCGGGCCCTATGGGCGGACTGTCCGCATGTGCTGAGTTCGAACGTAATTGAAACCTACGGCTAGTTTCTTAAGCGTCGGACTGTCCGGGCTCTATGAGGCGGACTGTCCATGAATCTCGCAGGAAAGGGGAAAACGGCTAGCTTTGCCCCTACCTCTATATACAGATGGGTGGCCGGCCCATGGGAGCTCTCTTGGTCATTTTGAAACACTCCTAACATCCTAGAGCTGAGCAAAAGCCCTCCCCTCTCTCATTCTTGATTGTGAGCTTCAATCTTGAGAGTTGTGGAGATCCAAGTGCATTTGCATTGAGTTCTTGCATCTAGTGGCACTTGGGGATCGTTGTGAGCCGGTCGGTTTCTTGTTGCTCTTGGAGACACCGCTCCTAGCCGGCTTGGTGATTTGGTGGAGGCTTTGGCAAGAGAAGGTGATTGTTCTTGGCCACCTCCAGTGATTGTAAGAGGTCCATGCATTCCTCGTCGGGAAGACAAAGTTGCAAGAAATACATTGCTCATGTCTTGGGTACCTCACTTGTGAGTGGTGGCTTTGGAGCTAGCAAGTGCACCGCCTAGCTCAAGCACCATCCTTGTGTTGGTCGGCACAACCGGAGAGTAGCTTATCAGTGTACAAGTGAACTCCGGGTGAACAAATCATTGTGTTCATTCTCTATTGGTGATTGGTTCTTCATCTCATTGTGATTGATTGTCTTCTCCATCGGTGATTGGTTCATAGCCTCTACACTTTGGTATATCAAGCTCTATCTCTTGCATTTACCTTCCTAGCTTATATTGTGTAGAGAGCTAGCTTTGCTTGTGTAGGTGTTCTTGCTAGCATAAGACTTATCTAGGATTCTTCATTTAGATAGAGTAGTGACATAGCAATTGTGTGACTTAGAGATCATAGAGTACATCTAGATTTGTCACTAGAAGGCTTGCAAGACACTAGAGCTAGCACAAACCGCATTTACATCATTTGTTATACTAATCGGTTTGTTAAGTTGAGTTTGTAGAAATTTTTATAGGCTATTCACCCCCCTCTAGCCATCTAGGACCTTACACCAGTGCGGGTGATGGTGACAGCCGGTACTGGCGCCACCTCAACCTGCCAGGCGGCATCCTGTTGACACCTGTTATAGCATAATATTAATAGTCAACTAAACATGAAATAAGGGCTTAAAAAGAATATCAACAGAGTATAGGGGTTTTACTGACATAATTCTATGAGCTTTGGCGATTTATGACTTTGCAGGGTCTAAACAAATAAAAGCAGATAAGAGTAGTGAAAAGCCCAAGAGTTTGCATCCCATATGATGACAAGACTTGACCGTAAGGCGACTCAATCCAAAAAGTGGACTAAAACATTCTAGAAGACACCAGGAGAAAGGAAAGGTCGTTGCGACATAGACCCCTGGCGATCGCCAGGCCTATTACTGGCGACCCCAGGTGGGTCCCACCTGTCGGCCTCACCTTTCTATGGCGGTTTACCACCGACATTGAGGTTGCATCTATACCGTTGTTCAAGGTCGGTTTGATCCAAGGGTCCCTGTTCATCGCTGATGGCTATATAAGCAACCCTAGAGGTAACCCTGAGGATCATCTCTTCATTATCTATCTATAGAGCAAAAGTTAGGGTTTCAATTAGAAGAAAGAGATCCCTCTAGTTGTCTAGTTTTCTAGTTCATCTAGTTGTAACTAGATCAGGTAGAGAGTAGAGGAGAAAGCTGAAGAGCCGGACTTGTCGGATCTTCTTCAACTTTGTATTTTTGCAGCAACAAGTTCGTCTTCAGCAATCTCCAGGTTCTTCATTTATTTCTAAGTATTTATTTAATTCTAGTTCTTGCCTTACATTATTTACTGGATCTCTGCTCATATTGAGTGCTCTAGTTATTACGTGTAATTAGAGTAGTAATCTATAGTGTAGACGTGGTGTCTAGACTAGAGGTTACCCGAGGTTGCGCCCAATCCTACGGTTTGTTTTGGTAGCCCCAGGGGTGACAGCCCCGTCAGGCCGTTGTAATCCACCACGTTCGGGTTGGTGTTTTCGTAGAGCTTTTGGCAGCCTTCTCCCAACTACCTTCTTCCCAGTCTTTTTTGAGAGTTGGAAAGGATCTGTTGGTCCGAAGTAGATAAAGTATAGTGAGCCTTTAATTAGATAAAACCACTTAGAAACTCAAAATCCTCTCTACCCATATTATCTATCTTTCCTAGGACGATCCTAATTCTTCTAGTACACTTCACGTTCCCCGTGGAAATCAATACCTTGGAATACTCCCGGGTGAAAGCTACATCGGTATCCGTGCGCTTGCGGATTTTTCTGTTTGTGTTAATTTATACCAACACAGCCTTTGACGTCTCCATCCACATCGGCGTCAACGTCTTCAACATCAACGCCTATGTTCTACACGTCGGCAACGACATCAACATCATCCTTGGCATGCCATGGCTGGCAAGCGTAGGAAAGGTGACGTGGGACTTCGCGTCAAATGAGCTGGAGCCTGGAGTACTACCGCCAAGGCCAGGCCAAGACGTTCATGCAGGCACCGGCCCCGCGCACCGACACGGGACTGCCCAGGCCCGCACCGGTGCGGTCTGGCCTCTTCGCCAGCATCCGCAACATCACCCCATGACTCGGCAAGCACTTGCTCCAAGGGGGTTTCGTCGGATGAACTTCCTTGCCCTCAGTGCCTACACAGCACCCCCGACGACAGCTGCTCCAACGGCCATCCTGCTCGGAGGAATGTGGCCACGACGCCACCATGTGAGAGTTGCACATGTTGTCTTCCTCGACAACATGGACCGACAGTTCTACACCATCGACAACGTATACATCAACTACGACGCTGACAGAGAAACACACCAGCCCTCGCCTTGTGAGTTTGACATTGGAAGCTTCATGTATGGTACGATGCTCAACCTTGTTGCATCACCTCCGACACGCCGCGATGTCACTATTTGGCGTCTCATGCCGGTCTACATCACACCACCACCCCCACAATCACTTCATGTTCCTAGAGAGTGCCCCTCACGACATGCTTCATCAGCACCTTGAAGCTGGGATTCCACAAGAGCTGCTTCTCACCGCCCGCTGACAGACCACGACACTGCATGGGCGTGCGGTGCACTAGTACATCTACCACGGCTACATCGGCAACATTCACTATCTCATGGAGTTTACTCCGGTCCGCACCAGGGAGAATATGATCCTCGCCAACCCAGTGCACGGGAGGTTGGTCCTACATGTTGAGCTCATCATGCCATGTACTACAGACGTTGCTCCAGGTGTCACAGAGTGGGCTTTCATCCAGCGGGAGGACGCGCCGGTCGGAGGAGGGAGATGTCACGCCCCATAGGATGGGGCCCAGAGGACCCGGCCCAAGGGGCCCATGATCAGCCAGGGGGGCGCTCTCGGCCCCCCGGCGCACGCGCGCGCCGCCGCCCGGCACCGATGCTCCGCAACTTCTTCGACAATTAAAGTAAGAATTTGATTAGGATAAGATTAGGATTTTTTGGTGTGAAGGGGATATTCCACTCTATAAGAAAATATCGTGTTAGGAAAAGATTAAGGACTTGCCTGTAAAAGGTATTCAAATCTATAAGAAAACTTTTTGAGATTGCTCGAGATATAAGTCTCATAAAAGGGTTATGTAAACAAGGAGGATGTAAACTTTTGGGGACCAGCAATAAAGAATTATTTTCTTGCCTCTCGCCTTCTGCCGCCGCCGACCCTCCCTACGCGGCTGTGACATAGAAGCTCGTGATATCACCTATGTTAAGAAATATATCTATTAAAAGTCTCAATGGACCATATAACACCAGTGCAACGCATGACCATGATCTAATAGAAACGGTAGTATTCAAATTGGTAAAAGTGGTACGCTTCTGATTAAGGTCCGGTTTGGATACAAAATATTTTTTTTGTAGTATGAGAGAAATATTATGGTGTCTAAAAAAATACGTTGGTTTTAGAAGTTGGTAGGTGATTGAATACAATAAACTTTATAGTTTCTAAAACCATAGTTTTGTTAATATTGTAGTCTTTCTGGAGTTTTAAAAACTCCACTTCAATCTTCTTTTTTTTTGTATAAACCATGAAACTCCACTTCGGTCTCTTTTTTTCCCCGTAAACCATGGTTTTGTATATCTTTGACTTAATACTATAGGAGCACGTACAATCATCGAAAAAAATAGCGCGCTATAGCACCGCTATAGCGCCCAGAAGCAGCTATCATGATGCTGATTAGCGCGCTATAGCGTTTTGGTCAAGCTCTCACTAAATTTTATAGCCCGCGATTTTTTTATGCGGTACAATAATTGACTTGTTGCCGAGCTAAGGTAGTCAGTAATTTTAATGATGTGAAGAGGAAAAGAGAGGAGACAGATGAGAGTTTATCTTTTGTACTAGCGCTAAATTGGGCACGGATGCATAAGCATCAGTGGATCCTAATAGATATGGATCCGAGAAAGAATAGAAAAGAGAATAGAAACAAATAATAATAAAAAAATTTTGTACTCTTTCTGTTCTAAATTATAAGTCGCTTTTGCTTTTACTATATATATATCCAAATATATAGTAAATTGAATGAACCAAAAACAAAACGATTTATAATTTGGGAGGGAAAGAGTACAAACAAAAAAAATACTAGTTATTTTATAGTTTGACTTTTATTACTTGAGTTAATTCTTTTTTTCTTTGACCGAGTAAACAAACACACCACTCGATGTCGGAGGATGTGGCTGCCCAATACTGAGAGATGTGTAGTTGTTCCCAATTCCAGCACGGCATCCGCCAGGCCTCGCCGGATCGCTGCCCCACCCGCGCGGTTCCCACCTGCTGCACTTGCAAAAGGAGTCCATTAGAAATCCATTTAGAAATCGGAAAAAGTCTGAATACCCCCCCAACGTATTAGTACCTGTCTAAGTAAGGCCCCCAACTCTAAAACCGGGTATTATACACTTTAAAATTTGGCAAACCATGCATCTAACACCCTGGGGTGGTTTGGGAGGGCGGTTTGGCTGACCTGGCTGCCACCGTGGACCTGTTTTGGACACGCTGGCGAGATGGAATGCGAGGAGGTGTGCTGCTGCCGCCTGACTGTTGGCCCCCACCCGTCAGACCCCCATCCCCACCTAAAATACGCCTCCTGGACTGTTCCCCTGCTTTCCCTCGCTCTCCGCCCGCGTCGCGTTTCTTTCCTTCTCGTCCCCCTCTCTCTCCAGCGGCACGGACGAGGTGGTGATGATCGGCGGCGGGTGACCGTGATCGGCTTCGAGTTTCTCTCCTCCAGGTGCGTGTACTCTTCCCCTCCCCTGTTTCTTTGCCCGATTGTGTAGCAGCGATGACGTCGATTTTACCGAAGTTGTGGTTTTCTGCGTGACGGGTTCAATACCGTAGCTTTGGTGTAGTGCCATTAGAGTTCATTTGGTCAAGACTGGAGGCGCAAGATATGTTCTTTTGTTGCGATTTCACTGTGTGGATGGTTGTCCTGCTCTTTAGATGTTAGGGTTTTGGTAGGGTTTTACTGTCACTACACCACAGCACGTTGGCACTGATGTGGTTGTAATCATGGTTCCTTTTGTTGTTTTCAGGCCACTCAGGATGGGGGACTTTGACATGTTATGCATTAGGTTTCATTATGCTGGTTGGTTTCAGACAGTGGGTCGTGTCATGAGTTATTTTGGTGGAGATATTGCTGAATCATGGCTGGACCTGGACAAGGTCTCATTTTTTGAGATCAAGGGGCATCTTGAAGATCATTACAAGACTAACAATGTCTTGAGGATGTATTGGTTGCAGCCAAACATGGATATAAACTCAGGTCTTGTTTTGCTGGTGGATGATGCATCTTGTGAGGCCATGCTCAAGGCTCATGCTGCTACTGCTAAGTACCCAGAAGGTTTAGTTGTGGACATGTACATTGAGGATGTGGTGAATGAGCTGGTGCCCGATGCTGAGCAGCCGATGGACAATGAGGTGGTGCCCGATGCTGAGCAGCCGATGGACAATGAGGTGGTGCCCAATGCTGACCAGGAGATGAACAATGACTGGGCTGCAGATGATGAAGAGATGATCAATGACTTTGCTGCAGATGATGAAGAGCAAGAGGTGTGGACTGATGATGAGAACAAAAATGCAGTGCCTTTGATGGAAGATAAGGACTACAGGTCATTTTGTGCATTTTACAAGTCTCCTTCAAAGCCAACAAATCATGGTGCTGATGATGTTGGGGAAGACAGAGGCAACAATGTGGTGGCAGAGGATGAAGAGGACAGCTCAGAAGATGACTCAGATGAAGACTATGTGCAGCCAGATTCTGAGGACAGCTCTGCAGAGGATGAAGAGGCTGCACAAATGAGGAAATTTGCTCAGGACATTAAAAGGAGGGGTAAAGCAAAGAAGCTTGGGATACATGGTAATCAGTTTGCCACAATTACAGCAGAGGATTTGGTTGATGAGGTGCCTAACCTGGATGATCATGACACTCCATACATGGATTCAAGTGAAGAGTACTCATATGGGGAGGATAGTGATGGTCAGTCTCAGAGGTGGAAGAGCTTGCAGAATAGATATGATAGCAAGGCTGCAGTTCCTGTGTTCTCCCTTGGAATGTGTTTCAGAGACAAAAAACAGTTCAAGAAGGCACTAATTAAGTATGGTCTGACAACACATAGACACCTGAGGTTTGACAAAGATGAGAAGACCAAGGTTAGGGCATGGTGTACTTGGCCAGCATGTGGTTGGATGATTTATGGCTCCAAATCTAGCAGATCAGAGTGGTTTAGGGTAGTCACATTTGTTGATAATCACACATGTGCTCCAAGAAGGGACAATAAGCTTGTAACTGCAAGTCTGATAGCCAAGCGTTATTATGATGAGATCAAGGACAACCCAACATGGAAGGCACCCCTGATTCAAGTCAGAGTTCAGAAAGACTTCCTTGCAGATGTGTCTATTTCAAAGTGCAAGAGAGCAAAACAACTAGTTTTGCAGGGAGCTCTAGATAGTATGAAAGGAGAGTACAGGAGGGTTTATGACTACCAAGCTGAACTCTTGAGGACCAATCCAGGAAGCACTGTTGTTGTCACCCTAGATCCAGAAATAGAGGACAGGAAAGTGTTTCATTCTATGTATGTGTGTCTTGATGCATGCAAGAAAGGTTTCTTGGCTGGGTGCAGGAAGGTGATAGGCCTAGATGGGTGTTGGTTCAAAGGTGCCCACAATGGCAACCTTCTGTGTGCCATAGGCAGAGATGCTAACAACCAAATATACCCTGTGGCATGGGCAGCAGTACCAATTGAGTGTTATGACACATGGTATTGGTTCCTGGGATTGCTTCAGAAGGACTTGAACATCAACAATGGATTGATTGGGTTGTGTAGGGATTGTTGAAGGTCGCCAATGAGTTCTTTGCCAAATGTTGAGCACAGGATGTGTGCTAGACACATATATGCTAACTGGAGGAAGAAATACACTGACAAAAAGTTGCAGAAAAAGTGGTGGAGGTGTGCTAAGGCTTCTTGCAGGCCACTGTTCAATCTATACAGAGCCTGGCTTGCTCAAGAAACACCAGAAGGGGCTGAGGACATGATGAAAACTGACCCTCAGCACTGGAGTAGGGCTTATTTCAGGCTAGGCTCAAACTGTGATTCTGTGGACAACAATATGTGTGAGAGCTTCAACAACATGATCATGGATGCAAGGTACTTTCCAGTGATATCCATGAATGAAGCTATCAGAAAGAAAGTCATGGTTCGAATTCAAGAGAACAGAACCAAATCACTGAACTGGACAGGCACCATCTGTCCAAACATTTTCAGGAAACTCAAAATGAACATTGAGAAGTCTGGCTGTTGTATTGTCCTGTGGAATGGAGCAGATGGTTTTGAGGTACAAGAGAAGGAGGACAGAAAGTATGTTGTGAACATGACTCTAAGGACTTGCAGTTGCAGATACTGGCAGCTGTCTGGGCTACCATGCTGTCATGCTGTCAGTTGCATTTACAAGTCATCAAGGAAGCTGGATGACTACATTGCACCATGCTACTCTGTTGAAGCTTTCATGAGGACTTATGCTCATGTGCTACAACCAATTGAGGGCCCTGGGAACTGGCCAATATCAGACATGCCAAACCCTGAGCCACCAGCTTATGTGAAGATGCCTGGTCGGCCCAAGACAGAAAGAAGAAGGGAAGAATGGGAACAGCCTAAAGGCACCAAGCTTAGCAGAGTGGGCATCAAAATGAGGTGCAGGTTATGTGGAAAAGATGATCACAATGCTAGGAGGTGCCCCAAGAACCCAGAAGCTGGAAAGAAAGTCAATGCTCACATAAGAAGAGCCAAAGCAAGAAACAAAAGGGAAGCACAGGGTGCACAGCCTGCAGCTCCAAGTGCTAAGAGGTCTACTGCAGCCAGGGTAAGCTCAAGCCAAGCTGGGATTTTTGTTTTTTTTTTTTTGAAATAGATGTTTAGCATTAGTTTACAAGGTCATTGTTGTTCAAGCAGGGATCAAGCCAAGCAACTTCTGTCCACTTGGGCCCAAGCCAGCCACCAAGGAGCCAGGCTGGTCCAAGCCAAGGTGCAAGTTCAAGCCAAGCTGGACCATCTACCCAAGCTGCACCACCTACAACTGGAAGGCTGGCATGGTATCTGGGAATGTGAGAACTGCAAGACTTGGACAGAAATGCTCACAGGCTGGGATACTTTTGTGTGTAATATACTTGCTCAACAAAGGAGTTTCAACACATGCTTTTGTGTGTAATATCCCTGCTGAAACCTGCTGAAACATGCTTTTGTGTGTAATATCCCTGCTGAAACCTGCTGAAACATGCTTTTGAACACATGCTTTTGTGTGTGTATCTGGGAATGTGAGAACTGCAAGACTTGGACAGAAATGATGTGTTTTCTGTGTAATGTACTAGCTGGAAAGATGCTGGCTTTTATGTGTAATATACATGCTGCAATGATGTGTTTTCTGTGTAATATTCTAGCTGGAAAGATGCTGGCTTTTCTGTGTAATATACATGCTGCAATGATGGGTTTTCTGTGTAAAATACATGGTAGAAACAAGATGGTGGGTTTTCTGTGTCCTATATGATGCCAACTGTTGTTTTTTTTTCAGATTTTTTAGCTCCAACCAGCAAACAACCAGCAAACAATCTTTGGTGTTCAGATTTGTTAGCTCCAAACAGCAAACAACCATCATACAAATGTGCTCATCAACCATCAAACAAATCATGACTCAGCTAGAAACAGCACAAAGGCATAACATTTCATAGATGAAACCACAGAATCCAGCAATACAATACATTACCATCATCCAAATATTCCATCAGGTTTCTCAGCTAGAAAGAGACAAAAGAAAAGTTGCTACATGACCTCTACTACTCATGTTTACATTGCCAACCATGGCACATTACCAGTCCTGATGCACAACAGGATGACAAGACCCACACATAAGCATACAAGCATTTTCAGGCCCCAATTCTTCTTCTTCATCTTTTCATCCATTTCTTTGAGCACCTGGTCCTTAGCCTGCAACTCCTTGCCCATGTCCTCCAATTCTTTCTCCTTGCCATCCAACTCTGCACTCTTCTTCAACAGTTCTTTTTGCAGCAGCAGGTTCATCTTCTCAACTTCCTCACCATGCTCCATTGCACTGTCAACGATCTCATCTGCAACAACCACCTCATCAGCAACAGCCATGCTTGTCTCCTTCTTGAGCTTCCAGACAGTATCTCGAAGGTCACGAAGCACTTCCTTGTACCAATCTGAGCATTCCAAGTCCAACCATTTGTAGAATCCACAGTCTTTGGTCTGCATGTTCATCAGAGAGGAGGAAGCAAAACCAAATCAGGTTTGCCGGTGGCCGGCGCAATTGGGGACTCCAAGAAACAAGCACATACCTTCGCATTTGGGCAGCGGTAGTACCTACGGCCTGGGTTGTCGTCACTCCACGAGATCCACCGGCACGCCTTGACCTTGCAGCCGCATTTCACCTCGCCGGCGTACGCTAGAGGGCCGGTGCGGTAGGGGATAGGCGAGCCCTGACCGTCGTAGCCGGCGCCGCCTTGCCGCCTCGAAGCGGAGCCCGAGGAGGACCGCGCACTTGACTCCGCCATAGGATCAGGACCACCGCCGGCGACCTCACCTCTAACCCTAACGGCGAACTATGAACGGGCGGACCTGGGAAGGAGGAGCGGAGACGGGATGGAACAAGGGAGAAGGCGTATTTGAGGGTCGACGGGGGGGGCCAAACGGTGCGGCAAAGAAGACACCTCCTCGCATTCCATCTCGCCGGCGTGTCCAAAACAGGTCCACGGTGGCAGCCAGGTCAGCCAAACCGCCCTCCCAAACCGCCCCAGGGTGTTAGATGGCCGGTTTACCAAATTTTAATGTGTTAGTTACCCGGTTTTAGAGTTGGGGGCCTTACTTAGACAGGTACTAATACGTTGGGGGGTATTCAGACTTTTTCCTTTAGAAATCCATGGCCAAGTTCTCCTTTGACGACGCCGACGAAGACCCTCCCACCTTCTCTTCCGACGGCGACAAGAGAAAGCGCGAAGATGGCCCAGCCGAAGCGGCGGCCAGCGGTGGATCCTCGAAGGCCCGAATTTTGACGCTCGAGGGCGAAGAGCAGGATGGAAGCGCATTGTTAGGGGCGGAGATGGCTGAAGGGAACGGCCGTAATTTGGAGACGGTCTTTGGCGGAGAGGCTGACGGGATTAGTGTGCGCATCGACCCGGATGTGCTTGATTGCTCCATCTGCTTCGAGCCCCTCCAACCGCCCCTCTACCAGGTAGCTATCCCCGTTTGAAAAACGCCTGTAGTCCTTGATTTCCCGTAGTAATTTGGGTAGGATGGCATAATATTTGGTGGTTCTGTGTTTTGAGATGATACTCTGTAATGATGTATCTTACTTTGGTAGTGGCTTGTGGTTTAAGTCTGTATTTCTTCGTGCTTTCGCTCTAGTTACTTCTAGTGTTTCCTTTGCTGTCTGAACTTTAACTCTGTATGGAAATGGGATTGGCCTTGGTTTGGAATAGGATGGCATAATATGCTGTTCATCTGAATGCAGTGATAATATGCTGTAAAAGCATAATATGGTTCACATCCTTGTTTTCCTGAAATGTTTGCACAAACTGTAAGAACTAAGAAGCAACACTTGTTACAAAATTGAGGATATGAAAGGAACTAAGAAGCAACACTTTGTTACAAATTTGAGGATACGCGTTTCAAAAAAAAAAGTGTTTCAAAGAAACAAATTTGAGGATATGAAAGGAAGTAACATATAAATGCAGAGCCTGCGTGCACACTCTACAACAAAGTTTTCATTCATATCTTCATGTATGCTTTTGTGGCAACTGTGATGTGAAGGCAGGTAAACACGGTACTAATCCTGACTGACTTTCCAAAATGTCTGCAATTGAACCAATACTTATCTGTCTCATACAGTTGGACTTTTCATTTTCTTTAGAAACAAAGGCAAGTAACTGCTCTTCTAACCACATGGATTATTAAAATCCTTATATGTCCAGCCATATATGGTGTCATTAATATTACTGAAGGAAACAGTTGTGCACAAAGGGTTACATCTTTCATAAATAGACAAACAATTTGATAGAATATATACTAACATACCTCATAATACTGAACTGTTGAGCTAATCACTGCATAGTAACACAACTACTAGATACAGATAAACACCAACAAAATTTAAGCTTCTTACGAGTTGAGGTTAGTGTTATGAAGGGAAATAAACTTATCACTATGCTACAAATCTGAGTTATATAGTTCACAACTGACCCTTTTGCTGAACTTGAGCTGAAGGTATCAGGATATGATACCTTCACAGTTATCACTATGGCAAGGTAATTATTGTTGAATCAGAACCAGGATGAATCTTCTTTTCTGCGCCCTCTTTCCTAAGTTGCTTGGAATGGGAAATAAAACAGAGATGATCTGTTCCCACGGCAAGGATGGAAACTGAACTGTTTACCAACCTTAATTGCAATTATGTGGAGCAGAAAAATGAGAAGCTCCTATCTGCACAACTTTTTTCCATTTTTGTATTTCTCATTTAGGTTTCTCCAAGCTGCAGATAGGTTGGTTCATTAATTCCAACGAATCATATGATCTGATTATTGTATTCACATGTGACAATGTTTGCAACTAAAATTTGGTTCATGCTGTATGCTTTCTTTAAATGATTATAAGCAGATCATTCTTATCAAAAGTCATATCTTAAGGCCGCCTTTAAATGATTGCAGCTTGTTTCTGTATTTTCCAGTGCCAAAATGGCCATGTAGTGTGCTTTTCATGCTGGTCTAGGCTCATCAACAAATGCCACATTTGTTCCCGTGATGGTAACTTTGTACGAAACATTGCGCTGGAGAAGGTTGTTGAGTCAGTTAAGTCATCCTGCTCATATTCCAAATGGGGCTGTAACAAGTTGGTGAGCTATGCATGCAGAAATGCTCATGAAGAATCCTGCCTTTACGCTCCTTCAATGTGTCCTATTCCTGGTTGTGGGTACAGAGGATTCGCTGGATGCTGGTCAGGACATTTCCTTACAAACCATAATAGTGATGGGCTGCGTTTCTCCTATGGTCAGTGTTTCGAAGTGAGTTTGGAAATGTCAGTTCCTTTTCTGGTTCTTCTAGCAGAGGATGGTCACCTATTCATTTTCATCAACAAGAATGTGATTCCCTTTGGCCATGCGCTTTCAGTGTGTTGTCTTAGGACTGGCAATCTGAATTGGAATTTCTTCTATGAAATTAGAGCAACTAGTAATGGAAACACTGAAAACAGTCTGCAATTGAAGGCTTCTGTCACAAATTCAAGGGAGTGGCGAGGTCTCAATCCTACAGAAGCTTTCCTTTTGGTTCCATATGCCTTCAGCAAATCTAGCAAACTTACACTAAATGTCTCTATTGAGAGGGTTGCTCGTGCGAGGTGAATATCTGCAGTTTGTAATGTGTTGTAAAATGTAAAACAAAAAGGTGGCAGTGCAAGTTTGTCTTAGAAACTATTTTTTCACTGAGGCGTCTCTGGCCAATTTGGTTTGCTAAACCCTTGACTCAATTCTTTTTTTTGAGAAACCTTGACTCAATTCATGTGATTCAGATGCTGTCATCAAGTTCTGTAACTGTATGTGTATACTTCCATGTACTAAAATCTGTAACTGAGATGCTTGACGTAGAAACTATATGAGCTCATGTTGGATTCTTGTGTAAATCTTGAATTCTTCATGTACATGCAACAATTGGTTCCTTCTGTTGTTAGGCCTGGGCATTTGGTTTATGTGTTTATCGATGTATTTAGATGCAAAGAACGAATACCGCTATCTATAGATGGTAGAATTTATTTAGTTATTATGGTTTATGTGTTTATCTTGTTGCTCATCTATGCAGGGTACTATTCTGTCTTACGAGACTCGAGAATATCATACTATTCATGGTTTCAGTTATCCCATTTTATCTTGTGAGTGTACCTTTCAAAATCGTGTTGAGCACGTTTTTCATTAAGAGAAGTGGGAAACATTACAACCCTACAAGGCCAGGAAGCGAGATGCTCCTAGCATTGCAGGAAAAAACACACGACAGAAGACACCGGCTTTACGGTGGAGCTAAAAAGTTGTACCCGGGAATACAACAATTGTGCTACTAGAAGGTGCTACGCTATAGGCTAAGCGGCAGGAACGTTATGTGACAAGCGCTCCGCCGTCTTCGACCAACGCTTGCTGTGCAGGGGGTAGAGCATGCACATCACCTCCTTCTTCTTCAGGGTGGATCTAGTCGGATCAATGAATGCCGCCCTGAATTTAGCAGCAACCGTCAGGTCATGCATGGATGGCGGGATGGTTGCTAGGCCGATCTTCTGAGTGTACTGACCTACACTTCCGCTATGAAATTTGTCACAAACCGGATCGATTCGGGGTGACACTCCGGGGTGACACGCGTGGCCTGGGGCGCGCCCGACGGGGGCGGCGCTAGGGGCCGGCGCACTACTACAGAATTCAACTTCCGTGGCGGGCATTTTCGATTTTCCGTGGCGGGCATAAGATCCGCCCGCGGGCTAGGGTCACGCGGTTAATCGAAGCGATTAACCGTGGCGGACTCCATGCCCGCCATGGAAAATCGATAACCGTGGCGGACGTTTAACAAAAACCGCCACGGTTAATAGATTAACCATGGCGGGCATCGTTACGTGCCCGCCATGGTTAATGTATTAACCATGGCGGTTTTTGTTAAAAGCCCGCCACGGTTAATTAATTCAGGATTAATAAAAAATAATTCAAAAATATTATAAAATTATAAATTATGATTTAAACCACATATTAAATAATAAAATAAGAGAATATTCACATAAATCTTAAACATGCATCACAATTTAACATTCAACTAACATGGACATTCAATTAAAGCACTTAGAGTTTAAAAGTGACCACCACACATCGAATTTACAAAACTCGATCGAGCGATCGTTACAACTACAGGCCATCCCACGTATAGTCCTTCATGTCTAGCTTATTTCTCCAGTCCCATAGTTCCCATAAGTCGTCGTTTTCGGCAAGGTCGCTTTTAGGGTCGAAGAAATTGCCGGTAGGTAGCACAACGTCCTCAATGACGCCCCTACAGATGGCGCCAACCAGTTTCTTGAACGTCATGTCGTCCAAGCCTTTCGTCCAAAATTGTGGCGTGGTTTTCTTCGTCAGCTCGTGCCACGTAGTACGGTACACGTCACTGCGGGATATGAAGCGTGCGGTATAGAAACCACCACGGGTTCTTTGCCAAAAGGTCGCTTACCGCGACCGCATGCACGATATATGTACCGAGAAAATGGTTAGAATATTATGAGACCATTCAATATGGACGAGCAAACGAGTAATCTTTGCATATACCTCGTAATCTCACCCGATCTTCATTTGGTCCTTATGTTTTTCTTTGCGTATGCTCGCCTCCGATCCAATGACTCGGGGTCTTTCAAGTAATCCTTGTAAGCCCCTGTACAAAATCCCACAGTGTCATGACTTACAAAAGTTTGTGGTATGAAATAGTATACAAGTGTCGTGACTTACATGGGGGCCTCTTCAAAATGTTTATAGAGGCCTTTTGGCGTATCATACAACGAGTCCGGCCCTAAGGGCCGCTCCATCCCGAGGGAAGATTAGCCAAGTAATCCAAAGTG
The DNA here is from genome assembly GCA_015847255.1 of Hyparrhenia diplandra. NCBI lineage: Eukaryota > Viridiplantae > Streptophyta > Magnoliopsida > Poales > Poaceae > Hyparrhenia > Hyparrhenia diplandra. Next base: position 82,705 of record JADLZK010007933.1, read on the forward strand.
GCCAATGTGTCTTTGTTGTTTCTATACCGGCCATGCTACACCATTTTATTTGATTAGAAATAGATTCCAAGTGTTCAAAAAAAATAAAAAGTATTGCTTTTGACTTACTTGATATGTTGGGCGCAATGAGACAACCGGCCTCCGTTTTGATCTTCTTCATGCACTTACGGATGTAGTCTGCCATCTCTCTAACTTTTGCATTGGCCAATCTTTCATAGTGTTTATATTGTTCGGCCTTGCCCAGCTTCTTGAGGTCTTGGTTCCTCTGGCTCTCCATCCAGTAATGAGAAAAATTGACCACGTCTATATATCTTTGGACATAGAAACACAATTGGCTCATTCTTCGTTCGGGCTATCAATGCTTGCATCCCCGCAAGCACATGTGGTCACGTCATTATAGGATCGGAGAGCTAGAATTAGTGGTGTACGGCGTAATGCATAAACAAACTCACGCAAAGCATAGAGGGTGACAATGGATTGGTCGAGGTCCCGGGCGCCGTAGCAACCGCCACATTTCATTGAAGCCTATTGGCGGTGAAATGTCCTCCTCCAAGTTAAAGAGCTCTTTAGGAACCCCGAAATGGAACTCCGTCACCCCCGATCAAGCGCATGCCGATATAATCGGTGGAACTCGCGAGTGTCCCACTCCTCTTCCTCGATTAGGCGGCCCTTGGGCACCATGAACTTGCCAAGCTCAAACCGATCGGGCAATCCGGGCTGACCCATTGTCCCCGCCGATGGGGTATATAATTCCTATACAGAAGGAGATGTACGTTAGCATCTTCTAGCTACGCACGCATACGTAATATGTCCGGCTAAGTTTGGTTGAGATTATCACGCATATACGTACCTAGTCTTTGCCCGGTCTTCACGGCCCTCGGGTTTCGCTTTTAGCCAATCGGAGGTCCTTTTCCTTCTCCGCTAGCTCCTTCCCGGCCTCATCATCTAAGTATTTGTTGGTCGGGGCAAGAACTTCCTCATCTTCTTTTGATAGCTTCTTCTTCTTTGGTACTTGGGGGGAACATTCGACCTCATCGTCCTTCTGACTGCTCTGAGGCGGTGTTGACAATCCTATGCATGTGGAATTGAACTACATTAGCCACCAATTAATGCATAGAACAAGTTAGCCATGTATTTTTGTTTCTGTACCTGTCACATTTTCTGAAACCTCCTCGACCATTGGGCGCTTGAACGGCGTGGGAGGGCGGCGAGCCCCCTTGTCACGCTTAGGAGAAGGTGTCCTCTCGCCCGCCGTAACAGGGTGTCTTGCCGCCGTCTCCTCCTTCCGGTTCTTTCGGAGGTGGGTTCGGACGAGGACTTCCGCCACCTCGGCCACCATCGTCGTTGTTATCATCATCGTCATCGCCACCACCACCCGGGGGAGAAGGAGGAGGGCCTGCGGGCGCTACCGTCGGAGGTGGTGTCATCGGTTTCCACAGGGCAATGTCTTCCTTGTTCCATAGGTACTCCCTCTCCACCCGAAGGTCCTTGAGTACTGTTTCTCCTTGTTCACCTGGGATATCGATCTCCTCATCACGAAGGCCTGGTTCTATGGATTCCAGATAAACGAAGCCATAGTCGGGTGGGACCGGCTCGTTATTGTACAACATATCTCTCCGTGGTGCAGACACCACGGTAGTGGCCACCTCCTTCTTCTTTCCCTTCCTGCCAACGGGTATATAGAGTTTGCCCACCGCGGGTTCGATGAGATCGTCGATTGGGTTCTTCCTAGCTCCAGCACTCGTACTCACACCTTGGATGTTGGAAAGACCTCTTGTCGTTAATACCTCTTCTATTTTCTTCTCGACTATGTCCTTTATGGCTTCCTCATAGCCTTGCATCTTAAGGTTTTCCTTGTACCTCTGCCTCGTGTGGTAGTTGGCCGTGTCGGATGCCCAAGAATCCACGGTCTTCCGGCTATACCTCGAGCCACGGCCCCGAACTTCGACCCACGGTGCTCGGGTCTTCCGATTGCCTCGGTCGGCTCGTCGTGCTCCCTCCTAGGTTGGAACTCCCCGCACGCCTTGGCCTCTTTCACAAGCATCACCTTCTTCTCCACCTCGTCGACCTTTGGGTCATTGTACTTGGACGTGCTGCCAGTCTTCTGCTTCTTGGCCTGACGGGCATAGAAGAAGTCACGTGTCCTCTCAGGAAGGTCTAGCAACGGATTCTCTATCCCTTTCTCAGCGTCCTCCCTTTCTTTCCGCCACCATCCACCCTTATGACCAAAATATCCTACCATGCCGAGGTTGTGCCTGAGTTCGTTCTTCTTTGCGAGTTCTTTACCCATTTTTGACTTGGCCTCATACTCTTCGTTAGTCGTAAGGTTGACGAACTCATCCCAAACCGGTTGCTTTAAGAAGTTGTAGGCTTGAAGTGGTGACTTGCCCTTCTGCACATAGTTTGTGTATAGATTGTTCCGCAGGGTGCGAAGCGCTTTGCTTGCAACGGACCACACATACTTCTTGCATTTCTTTTTGTTAAAGCCTGCCTCTGGCCTTGGATAATGGAACAGGACGGACACGCCTTTCCACACCTTCTTCTTCAGCACCTTCGGGACATTCCTCCAGTCTAGGTAAGTGATGGGCACAGTTTCCTTGGCTACAACGGAGACCTGGTTGCTATAGGTGGCCCTGATAGATTCCGGCTCCACGGGATCTCCATTCGGCCCTATCCTCAATATATTACGCACCACCTTAGCTTTCTGGTGCCTTCCGTGCTGGCCTCTTTTCAAGCCTGGCTTCTTGGACTTCTTGGAGGTGGTGGTCGCTGAAGTGCTGGGGGTGGGACCAGATTCCTGCCCCTCTGACTGAGCTCTCTCTTCACCAAACTCTAGACACAGAGGCACCAATGGTAACTGTCACGACAACAACTAAAATTAGTCATGTACTTACATGAGGCACACGACGTTGTGTTTGTCGTATACTTACGTTTTTGGTTCCAGGCTGTCCACTCTGAGAACCCTGTGTGTTGGGATCCTCTGGTTGCCAGTCCGGATCAATTTCGTCCTCCCTAGGACGTTTCTTCTGTGGCCTCGGTGGTGTCAACTCTTCGCTCACGTATCCACTGTCAGAGGAAGAATCGGACGTGGAGGCCACATCCTGCTCGCTCTGGCCACCAATTGCACGATCTTTATCGGTTGGTTCGGATGCCATTGGATTCTACGGGAACACACAGAGCATTTTATTATAGTAATTTATAGTGAAAGAGTAAAGTACAGCGGTAGTATGTAGTAGAGCCATCACAGAGTCATCTCAAAATATATTTATTGTATTCCTCTCGTGATTGCATATATAGTTTTCCATTTTACATAGAGTAGTTACAAAAAAAAACCAAAAATTTACAAAAAATAGATAAAATAGGTACATAGTTTCCTTTTTACATAGTACATACAACAAATACAAAAAATAAACAAAAAATGTGTAACAATACAAAAAAATGTGTAAAAATAAAAAAAAATGTGTATTTGGCTCGAAGTACCCAACTATCCTTATCACATCGCGTCTAAACTGGTTGCTTGTATATGTTATACAAGCCGCCCCTCGTTAGCCGCTCACAAGTATGGGGACATTTCATCATCGCATTTGCCTCGGCATTAATAGATTCACATCATCGCATATGCCACTTTGCCTCAAAGCACTATCATTCAAATCATTGCAAATGCCACAAGTATATAGTTAAGGGTAGTAGTAAATGGCCTAGAAAACGCAAAAAAACCGCCACGGAAGTTCAACTGAGTAGTAGTGAAAATAGAGTCTCAATTGGAACAAAATTCATGGACAATATAAGCGCCTCAATCGGCTAAGTGCTTCGCCCCGTTCACGATCACCCCGAAATGTCACCACAAATCTAAAATATAGATAAAGTATGGCGGTGGCATTCATGGCGGTGACATAATATAGTGCTCAGCTAAAAAAATCAAGTGGGCATCACAGGCAGGGACACCATTTCTTCTCAACATGTCATATTTTCTCAAAATTCATCTCAAAATGTCAAGTTGCATCATGGGCAGTGGCATAATAGTGCTCGGATAACCAAAATCACATCACAAGCAGCATCAGGTACTCACAGGCAGCATGAACAAATCACAGGGACTCACCAGGGGACTGTTGGAGCAAGGGGAGGAAGTCAAGGAACAGAGCACGGCGGCACCTAGGGTTCAGTAGCGGTGGAGCCGAGGATGGGAGCACCGGAGCACGGGAAAGATTGAGACGGGGAGGAGCAAAGACCGGGGCACCGGAGCACGCAGGCGGAGGAGCAAAGACGGGGGCGCGGACGGCGGGGAGGAGCACCACCGAGCACGGGGGCGCGCGGACGGGAGGGAGGCGGATCTCATCGGGCAAAGATCGGGCCGGGCGGCGGATCTCGTCGAGAAGGCGGCGGATCTCGTCGGAGAGGAGCACCGGGGCGCAGTGGGACGACGGGGCGGCGGATCTCGTCGGAGTCCCCCGGCGGCTGGGGTTTCCCAGCCCCGGCGGCAGACGATGGGAGAGGGCGAGGGGACGACGGGCGGCGACGACATGAGAGGGAGAGAGGGCCGGAGGAGAGGACGAGGCGCTCGGCGAGCGGGGAGGCGAGCGGCGGCGAACGGGGGAGGCGGCGGCGGCGGCGGCGTTCAATTTTGGCTCCCGCGGGGTGGGGTGGAACAATGCCCGTGAACCGGGCAAATTGAAAAGGACTTAGCCGATTCCGGGCCGGCCGCCGCCTATATATACGCCTCCATTTTGTGTGGCGGACATTTTACAATGCCCGCCACGCAAAATGATTTTGCGTGGCGGGCATTGTAAAATGTCCGCCACGCAAAACAAATTGAAAAGTTGAATTTCAAAAATTCATAACAAATCAAATGTTGATCAAAAATTCTGAATTTTTTTGTGTGGCCTTCCTATGAGTATGTGTACCCAAGAAAAATGTCAAACTTGAATTTTGAATAGTTCTTGTACGATTTAAAAATACAATCTCTAATGTCGTGACATACATATTTGGTTCCATTACATATTTGGTTCTATTACAAAAGGATCGACTTTTTTTTGCCGGGGCTGCCTTTGTCTTCTTCGACCGTCCGTGCGGCACCGGGGCTTTGTCTTGGTCTTGATGACATTCCCCACACGCGTGTCTCGACTTCCTTGATCTTGGTTGGATGATCGGTAAACAGCGTAAACTCTGCGTAGTTGTTTGTACTCTTCAGGACTCGCACTCCATCGGCTCCCACGATCCTTTGCTTCCCTCCCACGACCGCATGTAGTTGCTTTTTGCCTGCGATTTGGGCACCGGGTAGTAGGCTACGGGCCACGCGACTTGCGAGTACCCACTCATCATCTCCGGTACTTTTCGAGCTGAGCGGTGGTTAACCCAACCGTCCACGTCAACCGCCGTTGGCTTGACCCACCGGCACCGGAAAATGGGTATCTCGTAGCTCTACGCCATAATCAAGTTCCCAAATCTCTTGGATTTGCCCATAGTATGTCTTGAGTTTCTTGGTGGCCATGTCAATGCCCTCATACCGAACGCCGCTGTTCGTGACACGCTCTTGTTGTCCTTTTCTTTTCGTGTGGAACCTGTATCCGTTGATGTCATGACCTTGCCATGTGATGATTTGGCTAGATGGGCCGTATGCAAGCATCGATTCTTGATCTCGTGTTTAGGGGTATCCCCGTTCGCGGATCCACGTTGTGAAATTCATCCGGTGTTGTCTCGGTACCCACCCCTCCGTGAGCCGGCCAGCCCGTCTGCGAATTTCCTCGGATGCTTCTCAACCCACGTTTCCATTGATACTAACTAGTTCGGAGAGCGTCATCATGGGCTTCTTCAATTGTTTCTTGGTCTATATCGGTCCGTACTTTCCTCCCCAGCGCAGCCCATCCCCCGGTTCTCGCTTTCGTGCGGGTGGTCGGGTAGGCCGATTGCATTTCCATCCCGGATGTATCTAGTGCAAAGATTAACGACCTCTGTGTTGTGTATGTCTCGATCATAGAGCCCTACGGGTATGCACGGTTAAGGACGGATCTGTTAAGAGAGGACATGAACCGCTCGTTTGTCCACATCTCGTGCAGGTAGAGAGGCCCTAGTTCTTCTATCTGATTGACCATGTGTATCATGAGGTGTGGCATAATATCGAAGAAAGACGGTGGTAAGCACATCTCGAGCCGGCATATAGTCTCCGCGATGAACTCTTTCGGTCGGGAGAGGTCATTTTCAGCGATGACCTTCTCTATGATGCGATTAAAAGTAGTAGCGGGCGTGTAACGACCATCTTCACGAACTCGGGCGATGCACCTAATCACAATTGGAAGGAACACCGTCCAAGCATGACATGGCAGTCATGGGCCTTGAAGTTTGACAATGTGAGGTCTTTCATCGATACAATGCTCTTCATGTTGGAACGTAAAACCAGTCGGCACTTTGACATCCCCGAGCCATTTGCAAAAATCCCTCTTTTCATCCCGTGTCGATTGTAGCTCGCGATTTGGAAGGTCGACTTTTCCGCTATTCCCGAGGGTATCGAGTGAAGTTCGGGCCCGATGCCCATGTCGGCAAGATCCCGGCGTGACTTGACACCGCCCTTCGTCTTAGTCTTGATATCTAGGAAAATCCCGACCAAGCTCTCGAAGACATTCTTACGTAGATGCATGTTATCGATGGCATGGGGTGTATGGAGCATCTTCCAAAGTATGGCGGGTGCTTGAAGAAAATCGACCGCTTCTTGAATGGGACTTTGGGCGGTGCCGGATTGGGTTACCTTACGCTTCTTCTTCTTCTTCTTCTTCCACTGCCGTTTTGTTCGCTTCGCTTCTTCTTTGCCTTTGGCCCACCGGCTTTCTTCTTCTTTCGAACTCGTGGTTTATGTTCTTCACCATTTCAAACACCTTTGGCCCGTACTTTACCCTTTCCGGCTCCTCCGTTTCACCCTCGGCTCGCCGTCAAAGTACTCATCCATCCATCGGTTTTCCGGTACTGTGTTCTTTGCGAGAGGAATTTACGATGCTTCATGTACACCGTCTTTTGGGATCCGCTAAGGTAAGTGGAGAGGTATTCTCAATGCAAACCGTGCAAGTTTGTCTTCCCCTTAATCTGCCCGACAATGAAAAGAGAGCAGGGTAATCACTAATGGTGGCCATTATCATGGCCTTTAGAGTGAACTTCTTCTTCTCGGACGCATCCATAATCTTGACCCCTTTCCACAGTTTCGCCAATTCCTCCATTACTGGCTCAATGAGAACATCTATATCATTGCCGGGCTGCTTTGGTCCGGAAATGAGCATGGCCAGTAGAAGATATTTGCGCTTTAGACACTCGTAGGGAGGCAGGTTGTATATGGTGAGGGTGACCGGCCAGGTGCTGTGCGAACTACTGAGGTCTCCGAACGGATTCATCCCGTCAGTACTCAATGCGAACCTTACGTTCCTGGGCTCGTCCCTAAACTCTGGGAACATGTCATTGATGCGTTTCCACGTTTTGGCATCCGAGGGGTGTTGCAGCTTGCCATCGCCCTTCGTGCGTTCCGCTGATGCATGCCGGGACATCGCTTGGCATCCTCCGGGTTCCCAAAAATTGCACGCAGGCGATCGAGCACGGGTAGGTACCACACCGATAGGGCAGGGATCTTCCTCTGGGTGTAACCCTCTTCTTCCTCGTCCTCAGGAGGTGGCATCCGCTTCTTCTTGCCGGCCGTCTTCTGCTTCTTGGGCCCTCTCGACGGTCCCTCCTCATCGGTGGCACGACACCCAGCATTCCTCTTGTAATGACTATCGCCGTAACGCGGACAGTTCTGCAAGTCCGCATAGTTACCCCGGTATAGAATGCAATGGTTAGGGCACGCATGAAACTTCCTAAGCTTCATCGCCACGGGGACGAATCAGCTTCTTCGCCCGATAGGTATTGGCGGGCACCTTATTCCCCTCGGGTAAAAACGGTGTCACCGAGGACCCGTAATGGGTCATTGAAGCTCGTGGTCGACCACCCGTGGTGAGCCTTCGGCATCAACATCGTTAGGTTAAAACGTAGCACCGTGCAATGCTTCGGACATTTGCCGTTGTCTTTGTAGAGAGGGTCAATTGCCGCCGCTTCATCCGTCTCTAAAATTCTCGAGCCATCTTGGATTGCCAAACAACACGTCATCTTCATCTTTGAGGTTAGCAATATCCTCGAAAAGATCGGCATCCTCGGGCGACATGTCATCAACTCTCGATTGTTCACCATCATCTCTACCCGCATTGTCTTACGGCATGTCTTCAAGCAGTTCATCTACCGTGATGTAATCACGATTATCAACTTGTTCTCGCCCTTCGTCCACCACCGTTGTTTCCGTCGTTGCAGTCGACGGGGGTCCTCCAGATGAACCGGCCGTGACACTCGGTTCTTTTTCACCATGATACTTCCACACGGTGTACCTCGGCTCCCCTCGATGAAACCATACCGCAGCAAGTGCTCCACGACGTCGTCATCCTTGTGTAAGAACATATGCTTGCACCGATAGCACGGGCACACCATTACTTCGAACCCCGACCGATTCGATGCTGCTTCGCAAGGCGGGCATAAACTTCTTTCGCACATCATCAACGAAATCCAAACTCATCCTCACTGTACATCCAATCCCTATTCGGCGCCATGACGGCCTGCTCAAATTAATTAAACCAAAGCAAAAGAGAGCGATCGATGATTAGAGATCAAGTATCGATGATTAGAGAGAGTTAACTAAAGTGCAAAAGAGGAATACGAGAGAGAGAGAGAGAGGGAGTAGAAAGAGAGAAAGAGAGAGCACGTACACTCAAATGAGAGGGAGAGGGAGGGGGGAGGGAGAAAGAGGGGGGGAGAGAGAGAGAAGGAGAGGAGAGAGGGGAGAGGAGCTAGCTTGAGAGGGAGAGAGAGAGAGGGAGAGATCAAAACTAGATCTCAAAAAGAAAGGGGAGAGAGGGGGGGGAGAGGGAGAGAGAGAGGGGGGGGAGAGATAAGGGGAGGGAGGGGGGGAGAGAGGGGGAAGAGAGAGAGCACAAACCACATTCAATTAGATCTCAAAGAGAGGGAGGACCATGCATAGGGAGAGAGAGGGAGAGAGAGAGGGAGAGAGGGAGAGAAAGAGGGAGAGAGGGAGAGAAAAGAGGGGAGAAAGAGGAGAAATACCCCTAGCGGTGCCAAACTTCAATCAAACCAAGGGCAAAACCTCCCCCCAGAAATGGTGTTTTTTAGAGTTTTGAAGCTCAAAACCCTAAGAAATGGCGAAATCCCGTGGGGAAGAAGAAGGTTGGGGCTGTATTTATAGCCCAGCCTTTTCCGTGGCGGGCATTGTAATAAAACCACCATGGTTAATGGGCATTAATCGTGGCGGGCATTGTAATAAAACCGCCACAGTTAATGGGGATTAACCGTGGCGGTTATTTTACAAAGACCGCCACGGTTAATCTTCCCCTGGCCAGGGGGATGCCAGGCCAACTATTTTCCGTGGCGGTTTTCTAAATGCCCGCCACGGAAAATAAAAACTAAACACCATGCAAGTTCAATTCTGTAGTAGTGGCGGCGGCACAGGGAGATAGGGAGGAAGGGAATAGATTTTCTTTATTGCTTGTTGACCTGAGAGATTACAGACCCTTTACTTTTATAGCCCGACTAATGAGACTTGTAACTCAAGCAACCTCTCTAAAGGTTTTCTTATAGAGTTGGAATACCTTTTACAAGCAATTCTATTTATTTTCCTAATAAGGGTCTTCCTTATAGATTGGAATATCCCCTTGCACACTAAAAGTCCTAAGATAATCCTAACCAAACTCTTTCTTTATTTCCGCATTAATTACCGAAGAATCTGCGGAGGGGAGGAGGTGGCGGCGGTGGCGCGCTGCCTGCCCCCCTTGGGCCTCGTGGGCCTGTCATTCTGGGCCCTATCTCCTGACACGTGACATCCCCCGCCCCCCTTCTCCGACCGGCGCGTCCTCGCGCTAGATGAATGTCCATTCGGTGACACCTGGAGAAAGATATGCAACACCTGGCACGATGAGCTCTACCTGTAGAACCAGCTTCCCGTGTACAGGGTTCCTCAAGATCATGTTCTCCTGGGTTCGTAGAGGTGCGAACTCCAAGAGATAGTGGAGGTTGCCGATGTAGCCGTGGTAGATGTATTGGTGGACGGTGCGTCCCTGCTGTGTCGTTGTCTGTCGATGTGCCTCAAGCAAGAGCTCCCTCGGGTCCCCCGCCTCAAGGTGTTGGTACAACATGTCGCGATGCGGACTCTCCAGGAACAGGAAGTGGTCGTTGGGCGGAGGGGTGACGAAGAGAGGTAGGAGGCGCCAAATAGTGATGTCGCAGCGAGTAGAGGGTGCTGCAGCTAGGTTCAGCATCGTACCGTACATGAAGGAGCCGACGTCGAACATGGATGGAGAGAGCTGATGTGTTCCTCTTTCTGCATCGTAGCTTATGTGGACGTTGTCGATGGTGAGGAAGAGTCGGTCCATGCCGTCGAGGAAGACGACACGAGCAGGTCCCACGTGGTGGTGTCGTGGCCATATGCCTCCCAGCAGGATGGCAGTCGGCGCTGCCGTCATCGGCGGTGTCGTGTAGGCGCCTAGGGCGATGTAGTTCGTCCTGCGAGTCCCTCCCTGAAGCAGTGCCTCCAGCAAGTCCGGTAGTAGCGGTGAAGAAGCTGGGAGGTAGAAGCGGCCGTCAAAGAGAAGGAGATCGTCCTCCACCATCCAAGCCGGTGCTGAAGCGCCCGTGGTGATTTCGAAAGCGATCCGCCGCAAGTGCTGGTCGTCCAGTGTCGCTTGCCAGAGCTGGACGAAGACGCCTGACGATGTGTCGTAGAGGTCCAAAGCACTGGCATGTCGTGGATGTTTGCCCAGCCTGGGGGTTGTTGATATTTCTTACACGATCCCAATTAGGAAGGTGAAAGAAATATATTTGGGAAATCTATCTAATCATGTTAGCTTGGATATGGGATTAACCTCATGATCCAACAAAGCGGAGTTAGGCGGTGTTAGTAGTGGGATGTAAACTTAGCATCATTATCCATAGTGGAGTTAATCTCACCAGGATATGTACTCAAGGTATACCACTCATTTCTAAGCATTACCTACGTACTAGTCTGTCACCCTAGCAATAACGCTCAAAGAAATGCGGGGCATGGTATTTGTTGATTGGCCTTGATAAAAGAATGAACATGATATCTGCAAGCGCACAGATAGAAATACCAATTGTAGCACTTCACCGGGAGTAATCCGGTATCGTATTTATATTTTACCACGGGAAAGGAGTCTATGGAAAGTAGAGAGAAAAGGACATCTAATGATTTATATTGTGATTTAGTTATGAGATCCACCTTACAAGTAGTGTAATGCGAGTAGTCATATGCCTCTAACATTACTCAACAGGATAAGTCACAATATAAAGATAATTATATAATTGATAAATACCCAAGTCTAAGATCATCATAAGCCACTAGTATCATACGAGCTATTAACATGTTATAGAAAGAACAGAATGAATATTCCTAAGATACTCCTAATCATATATGTCAAATGAATACTACAATTAGTGCAATACATCTAGCTATCATGGCAAGGTTGGATTACTTCTACACATGGCAAGCATTACCAATAACAACCAAGGACGAAACTTGATCATTACCATAATAATAAACTCGACTAGTCCTACATTCGGAGGGTGGATTCCAAAGGACTCAACAGGATTTGTCACTCCCGCGATCTACCACACACGGCCCGGAATGTAGGGTGCAATTGCGAGATAAGCGTTGTATAAACACCACGTTTACACATTGCTTATCACCCACATAGTGATCATCTATATGGATGCTATACAATTCCATGCATAAAATATAAAGCAATCTTACTAAACTAAACATATAATCATAGCAAGCATAAACACATATCAATAAGAATATAATTATTATAAAGATCAAAGCCATAACAATTGTATTCTAAATATAAGAGTACTTACAGATCGAATACAAGAGAGAAGTCTCAAGAATGATGATCCTTGCTACTTCTTGACTATCAGGAACTCAAGATGAACTTGATCTTCAACTAGAACTAGCTAGATAGCTAACTACTTCTTGTATGAACCGGGGCTTAGGTCTAGACTTAATTTGGACTAGATGGGTATGAGTTGATGAATGAGTATGATAATGAAATTGTTATCAGCCCTGGGGTCAGCTGGTCTTCTTATATAGCACTTGGCGATGAACGTCAACCCTTGGTGTCACGCCCCACTTTTAATGGGAGGCGCCAGGATCACGCTACCAATACGTTTACCGAGTCACAGTGAATGAAATCAGTTATAGATAGACTATTCCGAGCATATATTGACATAGGATAGAAGGTCTTACAGCGGTGATGAAGACACCACTCTGGATTATATTGATCAGAGTAGCCAACTGTGAAGCAGTGGTTTATCTGTGACGGGTCTGCTAAGGTGCTAGACCGTCTGGGCACAACTCCATGTTCCACAGGCAACTTGAGCGCGGATGGAAATCCTGGGCTTCTACGTCTTTCTCCTAAGCAACATCTTCCTATGTCATTGGTCTCCTACTTTGACAGCGACTTTACCTTCGGATATGCCGATATCTGTAAAAACAGAGGGGTGAGTACAAAGGTACTCAGCAAGTCCAAACCAGGGGTGGTTTGGTATATTAAGGGTTTGGGCCCTAGCAGAGTCTCTAAAACTGCTCTTGCTAGTTCCCGGGGTTATCTCATATCATCACCTTCACATTATCACAAACGTCAGTTAAAGCTAATCATAGATGTTCAGACCTAGCATTCGCCCATTCCAAGGACGTGGCTATTCGAATAGATTTATATAAAACTCTGCAGAGGTTGTACAAATTTCCCCACACGATGGACACATCCTCTTCCATGATCAGTGATTGTCAGAGGTCCAACGAGATCCGTACCCGCTTGGGTGCTACCCTAGGTATGTTGGTATAATCTTCACCACGACTTCTCAGGGGTTGGAAAGGATTACACATCATCCTAGACAATACGGTGATACCAAATCATCCACGGCTTTACAGGTAATACCTTATTACCCAACCTATACTGTCAACACTAAACCCAATCAATAATCATTAAATATGTGCACCTAGCACTGCGCCACTGCGCCCAAACACTTACGTGGAAGATCACTTAGCATCCACGCCAACCGGACCATGGGGCCACTCTCCCCACGTCTACTCCTAAAAGGTCGTTTGCCTGCTCCGGCCACCTTGGATCCCAATTATACCTCAACCCAACGGGGTGTGAATCAAGCCGTCCCATTTATCGGCGTGTGGCTGTACGTAATATCACACTAGGTAGAGGGTCTATGAACCGGTCCTTGGGGAGGTGAGTATCGCTCCGCAGGAATCCCTCTCGGCGATTCCCGTAGCAATCCATCTCACAATGAATTACTACCACCCACCTCTTTTGTTGGTTAGGGTTCATTAGGCAATCTCATGTTATTCTTTAATTACCTCATGTTATTCTTTAATTACAGCATATGAGCGTAGATAACGTGGATGATTATGTCATCCGGCTTAGCTCCATAGCTACGTTATCAGGCTCATACCACTATATACTAATCCGATTATCATCATCATCATCATATATCATCATTTTAAGGTCATGATTAGGGGGGTAAGGACTTGCCTGGGATGTTCTTACTGATCGGCACTGGCGTCGAACGCTCCTAGCTTCGCTTCGAACGGGAAGCTCCTAACGGTCGTCGAAAGCTACTTGCGACTGGCGATAAACCTAGCTCGAACTATGACATATAAAACAAACATAGAACATTATGGTGGCAATGGGTTAGATGTATAGAGCTAGATTTTAGATGAATTATGGAAGTCGTTTCACACGAAAACAGAGAGTTAATTTGCATGAGATATGGAATTTATAATATTAATCCCTAATTAAATCATCGGGGTAATATTATAATATAATTTTATCATGTAATAAAATTGGAACTAATTACATGATAAAATTCTATAAATCAAGTAATGAATTTACAAATTTTCTGGGAATTTTTCTGACACGGGAGGGTCAACTTATAAAGTTTTGTGTACAAATATCGGGTGCCTGTAGCAATTTACAATAGTGTACACAGGAATCTCCTTGTACACGTGGGTGCCACATGGGTCCAGGTGGACGCCACAGCGGCGGCCACGTAGGTGCCACGTGTACTATACTGTTGCCCTAACGGCTGTTGACGGTGGGGAACGGCAGGGGCGACGTGGCGAGTTCCGATTGGCTCCTGCCCCGACGGCGGCGCCCGTGACATCGGCGTCGGTTGGGAACAGGGATTTCCACCCCGTTGGCACCCCAGCGTGGCGGTGCTTCACCGGAGGCTCGCCGGAGTTGCCATTCTTGGCTCGTACCTCGCCGCGAGGGGCTCTTCGGCATCCCCGCGACGTCCCGAACCGGATGGTGTAGGTCTGGGCGGCGGACGGGGTAGCTCGTCTTCCTCGGCGGCGGCGGACTCCCGACGGCGGCGGCGCTCGGACACCGGCAACTACTACCTAATAGGGTAAAATGAGTATTGCAAAATGAAGAGGGGAGGTTGAGGGTATGTACCAGCCAGGCAATTTCACTCGAGGACGACTACGACGGCGGCGGAAACCCGAATTGGGGGCAATCGCGATTTCGCGAAGAGAGGAGGAGGAAAGGGGTGCTCAAGGTGAGCACCGTGCGTTCCAGCCTCGCACGGAGCTCGTGAGGGGATTGGCGAGCTCGATCGTGAGTCGAGGGAGGCTATTTATAGCCTCGCCGCCGGGCACTCGGCCGGCGTGATATTTCCGCCTCGACGAAGATCTTTTCCGACACCGTCTTTGCTCGGTTGTGGCTTCGGCTGGATGCAGGGTGCTCGAGCTTGTCGATTGCGTGCACCACGTGCTTAGCCGGCAGGACGGCCCGCTGAGTGGTCTCGTCGTCCACAGTCGGCGGGTGCCAGCTGCCATGGCGGCCGGTCGAGTCGAAGCCGCTCGTGGCGCCCGCGTAGTAGTTGACTAGAGCCGTATGTGTGTGGCGCCGTCGTCCGATGGGCGAAGGGGGTTATGGAGGGCACCGCGGTCGTCGTCTTCGCCAATAGCGCCCGACGCGGCTCGACCGTCGCGGCGGCCATGGCGGACTCGCGCACGCGTCCTCGTCGATGCCGTGCATGGGTCAAAGTTAGGTGGGCGGCGCCCGATGCGTCGCGTCGGCGAGGGGCTTCGTGCCTCCTCCCGTGTGCCGGTCTCCTCTGCGTGGGTGGCCAAGATGCGGGGGGGCGGCGAAGCGAGGCGCACTGCGTGGCGTGGTCGTTGCCACCGGGAGAAAGGAAGAAGACGACGCGGCTCGGTGGGTCCCTGGCGTGGGTGGAAGGAGGAGAAGGTATTTGGGCCTCGCTCGGCGTTGGGCTGGTTGGGCTGCTGGCCTCGGCCTCGCGGCCGGGCCGGCCCACCTTTCGGACGCACACGATGAAAGGGGAGGAGAAGGGAAGGGCTTCTTTGGGCCGAGAAGGAAGGAAGGGAAGGTTTGAGCCCGAGAGTTCATTTCTATTTTCCTTTTCCTTTTTCTATTTCTTCTCCCTTCATCCTTCTTACTTATCTCCTTTATTTCTTTTCCCCATTATTTCTTGTGTGTAGATATGTGTATATATATTTATTGTATCCATTTGCATAAGCTTTTGGACTTATATTCTCTCAACTTGAGAATATTTATGCGAGGAGGCTTATGTAGATATATATATACATATGTGTGTACACACTTTTCCCCAAATTGATATTTCATGTGTAATATATATATTATAAATATTTATACAAGCCCATTTATATTCCCATGACCTTCGTGGGTGAGAATATTTATTTATTGTGCTCATAAAATATTCATATATATTTTTGGTACACACGAAGTTTTGGTATTTTATTCCCGAGAGAAAATTCGTAAATTATTTCTCATGCGATATTCTTCCATAATTAAAATCTAGAACTTACCTTGCATCCTTGGTCACCATAAAGCTCTTCAAGCAACAAACAAGATTTCCTATTTTTCTATATGGTGAGAGTTTGAAATGCAGGTTTTCGAAAACAGGGTTTCAGTTTAGCGGAAAATAAATCAAATTTTAGTTGTAATTTGAAAAGTTCAAATTTTTAGTGATTTTTAAAATGATGCAAAAACACGGGTGTTACAAATCTACCCCACTTAGATGAATCTCGTCCTCGAGATTCCTAGTCTACAGAGAGAAGGTCCTATTTTAAGGCTTAAAGGGATGGAGATAGAGATAGAGGGAGGGGGAAAACTTTCCATTGCTTACAGTGCTGTCGTTACCGAGTCTCTATCATTATCGTGCTACTCTATTACTTAGGGCAACGCGATACTGTAGAGGGTATGCCTTCCGCTGTTGGTGGTTACTGCTGCTTTTACCCCATCTTCTTGGTCTCGCGTCTGTCTTCAACATCTTCGGGTCTTCTTCGACGGCTACCCCACTTAGGGGATTGATTCCTTTAGTGTCTTTAATCTTCTGGTGTCTTCCGAGGTCTCCTAGTGCCTGTCTTCTTGCTTGTTTCCTTCGCGGTCTCCTACGGTGTACTTCACTGTCTTGCTTCTTTCTGGGTGACAGTCATCAGGTACTTAGGATTTTATTCCTCGTTTGGAAACCCTAAGTTTTCCGTTGTTCTCATCTTAGCCCATTTCTGTATTTCGCTATTTTCTTCTCGTTCTTGCCCTTCTTGTCCTTTCTTCTTCTTGCTTTCGCCCATTTGTATTTTCCAAAAATTCTTTTCGCCTGTTCGTACTTCTCTTATTTTTCGCCCGTCTGATATTTTCGTTTCATCTCGTGTATATAGCACTACCCCACTTAGAAACTTTTCTTCTTATATCATTTGCTTTGTGGCTTTTTATGCTAAGGCACCCGTCAAACGTTCTTGGTCGACACTCGTATTTGGATGGTGGATCAAACACATGGATTTTGATTATTTCAAGGGGGAGTACAACAGCAGAGCGAAAAGGTAATTCTACTCTACGGTTACACCTTCCTTGAGAATGGCGGTTCTACAGCGTCGGTCATGGCGGCTTCTGCTTCTGCGGGTCCGGTACTTGGTTCTGCGCTGGGGGCTTCTTCTCTTGGTGGTGCCTGACTGAGTGGCAGGGGTGGTCCTTCTCGTCGGTCTTCTACCGGTGATGGTGGCCTGGTGGAGTTTGTCCTCCTTCTGATGAAGGGGTTGACGAACATCCCTTCTGTAGTTGTAGGTTCTGGCCAGGCCGTGGCGTGTCTTCTGCGTCTTGATTGGAGGGCGATGTTGGTGTCCCTCAGCTCTCAGACGTGTCGCTCTTGGATGGCCTTCAGGGTCTCGGCAAGTGTAACCTCTCGGCGTGATGCCGTGGCAACTTGCTCTCTTGCGTGGGCGTGCTCCGCGAGGAGTCGCTGAACGTAGCATTCAGCTCGTTCTGCTCGGCGGATCAGGCTTCTCATGGCGGTGTCTTGACGGTCGTACTGCTCGTCGAGGGCGAGCAGGTAGGATAGCAGGTGCTTGATGACGGGGCTGCCTTCTGGACCTTGCACGCTTTCCAGGCGAGCAATCCAGGCAGGGTGATTCTTTCCGTCTGGTGGCAGGTACCTCATGGGGGTGCGGGTGATGGGCTCCTTGTAGATCTGGCAAAGGCGGTGGAGTGCCTTGCGTGCGACAGCTTGGTAAGTGTCGGGGAAGCGAAAACCAATGGCGGTCGTACTCCAGTCATCGGTGATGGCGGGGTATTCTTGGCTCTTGGCGATGTAGACGGTGACTTCACAGCGATGGGTGCCGCGCTCTTCGTACTCACTACCTTCATATTCGGGGTGTTCTCGGATGCCAAGATTCTGTGCGGTGTGGTAGGGAAGTTGGGGAAATCCAGGGGTGTTGATGCACTGGCTGCTAACCCAAGTGCCGGCCATTTTGGTTGTGGTTGGTGGTGGCTCTTGGTGAGTGGGTGGCAAAGAGGGTGATGGCAGAGGGTGAAAGATGGAGGCTAGCGGTGGAATGTTTGGAGTGGGATGGTGGTGGGAGCGATGTGGTGTTCTTTTATAGAGGTCGAGGGTAATGGCTTCTGGGGGAAGCTTGGTCGACTGGGGTTGTGGGTAAGGTGTGTGGTGTGTGGGGGAAGGAATGGGAGTGAGTCTTCTGTACTCCTTGACCTTGCGTTAGTGGCGTGGTCATTGGGACTGTATGGTCTTGGCCGGTGGACTTCCTATAGTGGAAACTGTGTGTCTTCTCTTTTGTCGGCGTACCGCTTCATGGCACTTTTGTATGCTTCCGGGGCATCTGCTTGCTCTTGGGCATAAATCTCTTTCATGGGCTTGATGACTGTTTCTAATCACTGTAATCCTCTGTTCATATTCTGCTTGCAATACTAATCTTCAGCTTCAGCTTGCATTACTGGCACTGGTTGCCACTGGATCTGTTGTGTTGTCTCGATCGGCTTCAGTGGTCGTGATTCGAGGTCAAAGTAACAGCAGTATCAGCAGCTTTCGGCATTGAGGTGACAGCATGTCGGCCATGTTGCACGGTCGTCGGCACAGTAACACTGAGGCGACGGCGTGTGACGGCTGTAGGGAAGAACACTGGTGTGGTTCAACGGCTACAGTCGTGGAGTCCACTGGTTGTCGTCATGTTCCTGCAGGTTAGTTCCTATTCTATCTGGTCTAGAAAGGGAGTGGGAGGGAAAAGCATAAGGTACAATAAGGGTCTACCTAACTAAGGATTAGGGGAAAGCAAGCATTTCAGGTCAGAATAGACTTTGGGGTATCCTAGTAACAGTGGTGTTGGGAAACAACACAAACTTACCTGGTGTGAGACGTATGAAAAGTTAGTCACGGCGAACTAAGTTTATAGGGAAACTTGTCTTATTACTCGTGACTTGAGGAAATTTTCAGTATGTTCACGAATCCTATCGAATTTTTTCCTTCCATTGATTACTGTAAGTAGTAATAATGGGAGAATTTTCCATAGGATTGGAAAGATCACAACATTATATTAAACAAACAAGCGCAACAATATATTACATCACAGACAGTTACATAGATGATATAAGGTCACATCACACATTGCGACTGTCATGACGATTATTGTGCGACTTCGCTACTACTAAGACTAGAACCATGGGTTACCATAGGGCTCATAACTACTAGCATTGCTACTAGATGTCTAGCAACAAGGTTCGTAGTTACAACAAGCATGCGACTGTGGCTGCTTAACTTAGGACATTGCTACTTAACTAGGACTTGTCACATAATGGTGCCTTGTAGGATCTTGCTTCTAGGTACTCTTGCACAATCACTGAGGCAATGAGGACTTGTTTTGGGTTTTGCTAGGTCTTCAGTAGTGAAGCCTTCTTTTCTTTCTGACATGAGCGTCATCTAGTTGGCTTCCGTACTCTTTGCAGTAGGCCTGAAGGGCTCTTGATGCAAGCTTCTGGCAAGTGTCCCATAATTCTGTTCCTTGTTCAAGGAAAATCCTGTGCCCTTCGCGATGTGGAAACATCGGGATGTGCAGTTGCATCACACATTCGGGTATTCCATTCTCATCAGACACTCGGTAATAGTACTGAGGCTTCTGAGTGTACCCTAGTTGTGAGAGGATATCCCAAAGAAGCTTTGGAAATGTCCCAAAGGTCATTCCATCTGTGTATAACCATCCGTCCATCTGTTGCATCAAGTATAATATCAGCGACATGTAAGCAACATAGGGGTATCGGATTGGTGCTCAAGTCTCTAAGTAGAAATCCTTAAGTAAAATTTTAGAAGTATGTGCCAATAATTTAATCCAGATTTTTCCATCCTATACGGTCAAGCTCGGCTCTGATACCACTCTGTCACGCCCCACTTTTAATGGGACCTTAATCACTCGCGTATTGGCGCCAGGATCACGCTACCAATACGTTTACCGAGTCACAGTGAATGAAATCAGTTATAGATAGACTATTCCGAGCATATATTGACATAGGATAGAAGGTCTTACAGCGGTGACGAAGACACCACTCTGGATTATATTGATCAGAGTAGCCAACTGTGAAGCAGTGGTTTATCTGTGACGGGTCTGCTAAGGTGCTAGACCGTCTGGGCACAACTCCATGTTCCACAGGCAGCTTGAGCGCGGATGGAAATCCTAGGCTTCTACGTCTTTCTCCTAAGCAACGTCTTCCTACGTCGTTGGTCTCCTACTTTGACAGCGACTTTACCTTCGGATATGTCGATATCTTTAAAAACAGAGGGGTGAGTACAAAGGTACTCAGCAAGTCCAAACCAGGGGTGGTTTGGTATATTAAGGGTTTGGGCCCTAGCAGAGTCTCTAAAACTGCTCTCGCTAGTTCCCGGGGTTATCTCATATCATCACCTTCACATTATCACAAACGTCAGTTAAAGCTAATCATAGATGTTCAGACCTAGCATTCGCCCATTCCAAGGACGTGGCTATTCGAATAGATTTATATAAAACACTGCAGAGGTTGTACAAATTCCCCACACGATGGACACATCGTCTTCCATGATTAGTGATTGTCAGAGGTCCAACGAGATCCGTACCCGCTTGGGTGCTACCCTAGGTATGTTGGTATAATCTTCACCATGACTTCTCAGGGGTTGGAAAGGATGACGCATCATCCTAGACAATACGGTGATACCAAATCACCCACGGCTTTACAGGTAATACCTTATTACCCAAGCTATACTGTCAACACTAAACCCAATCAATAATCATTAAATATGTGCACCTAGCACTGTGCCACTGCGCCCAAACACTTACGTGGAAGATCACTCAGCATCCACGCCAACCGGACCATGGGGCCACTCTCCCCACGTCTGCTCCTAATAGGTCGTTTGCCTGCTCCGGCCACCTTGGATCCCAATTATACCTCAACCCAACGGGGTGTGAATCAAGCCGTCCCATTTATCGACGTGTGGCTGTACGTAATATCACACTAGGTAGAGGGTCTATGAACCGGTCCTTAGGGAGGCGAGTATCTCTCCGCAGGAATCCCTCTCGGCGATTCCCGTAGCAATCCATCTCACAATGAATTACTACCACCCACCTCTTTTGTTGGTTAGGGTTCATTAGGCAATCTCATGTTATTCTTTAATTACAGCGTATGAGCGTAGATAACGTGGATGATTATGTCATCCGGCTTAGCTCCATAGCTACGTTATCAGGCTCATACCACTATATACTAATCCGATTATCATCATCATCATCATCATATATCATCATTTTAAGGTCATGATTAGGGGGGTAAGGACTTGCCTGGGATGTTCTTACTGATCGGCACTGGCGTCGAACGCTCCTAGCTTCGCTTCGAACGGGAAGCTCCTAACGGTCGTCGAAAGCTACTTGCGACTGGCGATAAACCTAGCTCAAACTATGACATATAAAACAAACATAGAACATTATGGTGGCAATGGGTTAGATGCATAGAGCTAGATTTTAGATGAATTATGGAAGTCGTTTCACACGAAACGGAGTTAATTTGCATGAGATATGGAATTTATAATATTAATCCCTAATTAAATCATCAGGGTAATATTATAATATAATTTTATCATGTAATAAAATTGGAACTAATTACATGATAAAATTCTATAAATCAAGTAATGAATTTACAAATTTTCTGGGAATTTTTCTGACACAGGAGGGTCAACTTATAAACTTCTGTGTACAAATATCGGGTGCCTGTAGAAATTTACAATAGTGTACACAGGAATCTCCTTGTACACGTGGGTGCCACGTGGGTCCAGGTGGACGCCACAGCGGCGGCCACGTAGGCGCCACGTGTACTATACTATTGCCCTAACGGCTGTTGACGGTGGGGAACGACAGGGGCGACGTGGCGAGTTCCGATTGGCTCCTGCCCTGACGGCGTTACGCCGTGACGTCGGCGTCGGTTGGGAACAGGGATTTCCACCCCGTCGGCACCCTAGCGCGGCGGTGCTTCACCGGAGGCTCGCCGGAGTTGCCATTCTTGGCTCGTACCTCGCCGCGAGGGGCTCTTCGGCATCCCCGCGACGTCCCGAACCGGATGGTGTAGGTCTGGGCGACGGGGTAGCTCGTCTTCCTCGGTGGCGACGGCGGCGGCGGACGGACACCGGCAACTACTGCCTAATAGGGTAAAATGAGTATTACAAAATGAAGAGGGGAGGTTGAGGGTATGTACCAGCCAGACAATTTCACTCGAGGACGACTACGACGGTGGCGAGCTCGTGACCTAGCAGCGGCGGCGGCGGAAACCCGAATTGGGGGCAATCACGATTTCGCGAAGAGAGGAGGAGGAAAGGGGTGGTCAATGTGAGCATCGTGCGTTCCAGCCTCGCGCGGAGCTCGTGAGGGGATTGGCGAGCTCGACCGTGAGCCGAGGGAGGCTATTTATAGCCTCGCCGCCGCGCACTCGGCCGGGGTGATATTTCCGCCTCGACGAAGATCTTTTCCGACACCGTCTTTGCTCGGCTGTGGCTTCCAGCTGGATTCTGGGGTGCTCGAGCTTGTCGTTCGCGTGCACCACGTGCTTCGGCAGGACGGCCCGCTGAGTGGTCTCGTCGTCCACAGTCGGCGGGTGCCAGCTGCCATGGCGGCTGGAGTCGAGCTCTGCTCGTGGCGCCGCTGTAGTAGTTGACTAGAGCCGCTGTGTGCGTGGCGTCGTCCCGATGGCTGGCTAGGGGGTTATGGAGGGCACTGTGTCGTCGTCTTCGCCAATAGCGCCGACGCGGCTCGACTGTCGTGCGGCCATGGCCGGACTCCGCGCACGCGTCCTCATCTATGCTGTGCACGGGTCAAAGTTAGGTGGTTGCCTCGCCCGATCGCGTCGTCGTCGGCGAGGGGCTTCGTGCCTCCTCCCGTGTGCGGTCTCCTCTGCGTGGGTGGGTGGGCGGGGGGGCAGCGAGGCGCGGCACGTGGCGTGGTCGTCGCCACCAGGAGAAAGGAAGAAGACGACGTGCGGCTCGGTGGGTCCCTGCTGGCAGTGGAAGGAGGAGAAGGGCGCTGGGCCTCGCGCGTTGGCTGGTTGGGCCTGCTGGCCTGGCCTCGCGGCCGGGCCGGTCCACTCGGGACGCACGGTGAAAGGGGAGGAGAAGGGAAGGGCTCTTTGGGCCGAGAAGGAAGGAAGGGAAGGTTTGAGCCCGAGAGTTCATTTCTATTTTCCTTTTCCTTTTTCTATTTCTTCTCCCTTCATCCTTCTTACTTATCTCCTTTATTTCTTTTCCCCATTATTTCTTGTGTGTAGATATGTGTATATATATTTATTGTATCCATTTGCATAAGCTTTTGGACTTATATTCTCTCAACTTGAGAATATTTATGCGAGGAGGCTTATGTAGATATATATATACATATGTGTGTACACACTTTTCCCCAAATTGATATTTCATGTGTAATATATATATTATAAATATTTATACAAGCCCATTTATATTCCCATGACCTTCGTGGGTGAGAATATTTATTTATTGTGCTCATAAAATATTCATATATATTTTTTGGTACACACGAGTTTTGGTATTTTATTCCCGAGAGAAAATTCGTAAATTATTTCTCATGCGATATTCTTCCATAATTAAAATCTAGAACTTACCTTGCATCCTCGGTCACCATAAAGCTCTTCAAGCAACAAACAAGATTTCCTATTTTTTTCTATATGGTGAGAGTTTGAAATGCAGGTTTTTGAAAATGTGAGGGTTTCGGTTTAGCGGAAAAATAAATCAAATTTTAGTTGTAATTTGAAAAGTTCAAATTTTTAGTGATTTTGAAAATGATGCAAAAACACGGGTGTTACACTTGGATCAAATCGACCTTCAACAACGGTGTAGATACAACCTCAAAGTCGGTAGTAAACCGACCTAGAAAGGAGAGACGACAAAGCCGACCCCCACTGCGGCCCGGCCTACTTGGCGGCGGCCGCGAGGTGGAGTGCCACCTCGGCATCCCGTCTTTTCTAGTGTCCTCCGGTATCTTCTAGAATGTTTTAGTCCACTTTTTGGGTTGAGTTACTTCACGATCAAGTCTTGTCTTCATATGTCTTGTATATTAGGAACTTTCTCCATTCTTCTCGGCATTTATCTATCAAGTCCCCGGAAAGTCACGTAGAATACCAAAACTCGTGGAATTATGTTAGTTAGACCCCTAGACTTATGTTTGGTCTTTAACTTGAGCCCTTAATTCATGTTATTTAACTTGTAATATTATGCTATAACAGGTGTCAACAAGCTCCCCAAGCTTACCTCTTGCTAGTCTCTTAGCAAGACACATGATATTATATTAAACTACTTACTTGGATCGGGGAGTTTGCCGCAACGCTATCACACCTTAATAGTACACATGCTTTCAAACAAAATTTCTCTCTAGATAAAGATAAACTTTTTAAAACTTCAACTTACCCATATTACCTCTTACCTTTTGGGGCTTATATCTCTTTTCTTTAATCTTGGGTAATTGAAAGATAGAACAGTCAAGTCAAGCACTATATCTCAAACTCTTTTGATCAACTGTCCTTCTGGAGTTTTTGCTGATTTTCTAAATAAAACTCAAAGTTCCTCAGTATGACTCTCTCTCTAATCTCTCATTTGTGGTATTTGTGGATCCTCTCTAAGGCAATAAGGTAGTGTTGCCTTTCTCTCATAATATGTAGTATTTTTGGCTAAGGCAGTGGCACACTATGCCTTCTTCTCTCTCACCCTATATCTAAGGCTTATATGTGGAGTTCATAGGTGGGAGAAGATTAAATCTACTACTTACTAAGCATATATTGTAAATTCAAGCAATGGATCCAAAGTTACAAGTCACACTGATCAAGTGGTGCATGTGTATGGTGGATAGAATATAGATAGTAGGGAATATAGTGAGGTGTATAGAATAGATGATGGGAAATCTTACTTTTGCTCCTTGAGGAATCTTCTCTCTTTTGGATTTGGAAACTTTATAGAGAACCTGGGTTGTATTTCTTTTTCTTTATTTTTCTTTCATGGAGAGGCGAGCATCTAAGTACCCATTGTTTTCAGCGGACACTTGTCCATTTTTTTAACTCTCCTTTATTCTTTCTTTTTCTTAGGGAGGTAGGCTCTACTCGCCCGTAGGACTTTTGTCCATTTTTCATCTCCCTTTCTTTTTCTTAGGGAGGTAGGCTCTACTCGCCCGTAGGACTTTTGTCCATTTTTCATCTCCCTTTCTCTTTTTTTTTAATCTACAACCCAGATCTCTTTTGTAATAACTTTTGAGAGATAAATAAATATAATGGAGCTTTTGTAAGATGTTGGCTAGCAATGAATGAGTGAATGAGTATAGGAAATATTTTTGGTTGCTCTCTCCTAGGATAGGAGTAGAACATTTTTTTGCTGGCTAGAGTGAATGGGTGTATATGGTGGATGCGTACTTCCAGGATGGAAATAGCATATGTGTATGGAGTCAAGTGGAGTGGAATATAGTGGAGTGGAATGAAGTGGAGTGGAGTGTACATGATCAGCATGACAAGTTTCTAAGGGTCGACAAAGATTGAACGAACTCAATGCAAAGCAAGCAGCCAATATATATATATCAAAGGTTTTCCTAATCTAACAAGCATGTATATATGGCTGTGGTAGGAGGTTCACACTCTTGTCATACAGAAACTTATCATGTGCATTTTCAATTTTCAAAATATAAATCTCCAGAAATCTAGTGTCACTAAGAGTAAGATCAAATAGCAGCTCAGACAATCATATATCATATTTGTCAAATTACCTAGATTTTAGAGCAAGCATTTGCAACCCATAGGTTTCAGGTTTAGAGTAAATATCAAATCAAAGTAATTTTGCAAATGGAGCTCAAGAGAAATTAAGCTTGAAAGCTAGGTACTAGAAAAGTATAACAACGGAGCAACTATTCATCATCTCCATGTTGGCAGATTTTGGGGTTCCTTTTAGTTGAGCAAAGTAAACTTAGTGAACACTCTCTCTTGATTCTTTTATTCACACTCTAACAAAAGACTCTTTAAACTATTAGACTCTTAACAAACTTTCTAGCAAACAAAATATTTAGCTAATAATAATAATAATATATATATATATAGATAGATAGTAGGATACTTATCTGAATAATGGGGGTTGCACTCCCCAAGCTAGATTGGAGTGTAGTCTTCAATGATGTAGAAGTTGAGGTAGTTGGCAATAGAGATGGCGCCTAACATATCTCTTCTCCTCTTGAAATCTGCTGATCTCAAATAGACAACAAAGCTAGTGGAACTTGATTAAGCATTAGGGGTTAGCCACATTGCTTTAGGTCGCCTGGGATATATTTTTGGATTTTTATTATTTTTTTTCAAATTTTTATTTTATTATTTTTTTTATATGCAAGATAAGATAAAGAATTTATGCATTTTTATTTTATTTTTTTAGGCCACCACAGCAAATAGCCTAAAGGTGTTAAGCCTCGGGGATATTAGCATGGGGCTTAAAGGTTTTCACAAAAGACAAAAGACAAAATATTTTTGTTGTTTTCAAAAGCAAATATAAGATATTAAAAAGATATATATGATAGAGAAAGAATAAATATGCAATGCGGGGATTTTATTGATAACTTACCGACTTACCTTTCGGCGAGGATTCGGTGTTTAGAGTCCCTCGAACAGGACTTCAAGTTCGCTCTTCACTCCCATGGTATATCGGTTGTCTGTCGGTGGCACCGATGATTCTATGGTCTCCTCTGATGATGTTCTGGGAGATGTCTTCTTCTTCCTCCATCTTTTGGATGAACTCTTCTCTGGAGTAGTTGATTCTTCTTTCTCCGTGGATGTATTAGGTGTAAGGGCTTTAGCCTCTTCACTTACCTTATCTTCTTCTAGATTCTTGATCCATCGTCTATTATGGCGGCGACGAGCTGACCTATTCTTCCCCCTGGGATTTGTATATTCATTATAACTATTAAAGTAAACACGTACCTTCTCCTTAGGGAAGTGGAAATGAATCTCTCCTGTATGAATGTAGATGATTGCACGAGTAGTGTTGAGGAATGGTCTCCCAAGCACTAGTGGAGGGTCTTCTTCCTTCCCTATGTCCATGACTACAAAGTCAGTAAGAACATAGTGGTCCATAATCTTGACTGGCACGTCTTTGGCAATTCCTTCAGGAACTCTGTAAGATTGGTCTGCCATCTGTAGCTGCACATATGTTGGTTGCAACGACAATTTTCTAAATAATAATTCATATGTAACCTTTGCCATTAGATTAATACCAGATCCCGTATCGCAAAATGTATTATAGAAAGTTAAACATTGGATAGAACATGCGATGGTAGGCGTACCTGGATCGTCTTATTTACGAAGCATCGGAGACTGAAGTAAATGGTCATTATAAGATTTTATTTTATTTACTACCATTACCTTTGTAGGCTGTGCCGTCTTGTTCTTGTTCTGATTCTGATTCTAATTCCTCCTTCTGTTCTTATTGTAGATTTCTATCTTTGGTTCTAGAACATAATGATTGGTATTTTGGGAATAAGTAAGAGAGGTGTGTACCTTGTTCTTGAAAGTGAATTTCTCCTTTTTCCCTTTGATATTGAAAATAATCTTCGCACTGTCTGCATAGATGACTGCTTTAGCTGAGCATAAGAATGGTCTTCTAAGTATGATTGTTGCTCTTTCATTTCTTCCAGTGTCTACGACTGCGAAGTCTGCTGGCACATAAGAGCCTCTGATTCCCACACACACGTCTTCAAGGATCCCCTCGGGATAATGAGAATGATTGATCGCGCAAGTTTTGCAAGCACATATTCGTTTTTCCAAAATGGTTCACTATAAATCTTTTCATAAATTACCTTTGGTAGTATGTTAATGCTTGAGCCAAAATCACAGAGAACATTGTCGAATGTGTGTTGTCCAATCTTGATTGTAATGACTGGCCTCCCTGGATCTTCCTTTTTAGGTGGCATCGAGTCATCCAACCAATAGCTTCCTGAGGTCTCTCTATAGTAACGACCTGCATTATAAATATCGACAAGGTTTGCAGTTTCTAATTCTTCCGGCTGCCCCGGAATCTTACCTGGTGTGGTTAGTGGAACAGATAAGCGAGAAATCTAAGATTCTATCATCTTATTAAAGCTGTCTTTGATTCTTTTATAGCTGAAGAAAAGCTTTCTAAGCAGTATTGATAAGTTCAAGAGCTTTATCATTAGTTGCTATCTTTCTTGACAGATTCTCCATGGTTTTACCTTGGTTAACAACAAGATCTCTCAAAGAAGGTTGATAAGTATTAAAATTGTTACCTGGATTGTTACCTTGATAGTTTCCTTGATAGTTGCTTTGATAATTGGGCCTCTGTTGGTTCCAACCTTGATTCTGTTGAGGACGGAAATTATTATTGTTATTGATGAAGTTGATGTCCTCCGGGATCTCGGGGCAATTCCCGCCAATGTGGCTGTGTTTCCACATTCTTCACATGTCATGTATGAGTCTTGAATTTGCATTACTGCCTTGGGTTGAGGATCTCTATCCTCAAGCTTCTTCATTATAAGGTCCATTTTAGCAGATAGCATATCTACTTCTTTCAGCTGGTGCATTCCTCTCTTGCGAGTTTGACGCTCTTCACTCCAACCTTGGTTGGAAGCCATCTTCTCCACAAGTTCTGTGGCACGAGTTAATGTAAGGGATAAGAAAGCACCACCAGCTGCAGCATCCATAGTTTCACGAGCACTGGGAACAAACCCATGATAGAAAGTCTACATCAACAGCCACTTTTCCATCCCATGGCGTGGACATTCTGAAATGTATTCTTGGAAAACGCTCCCACGCTTAGGGACTGATTCATCATCTTTGTTCTTTGAAAATTTGATATCTTCCCTCTTAAGGCATTTGTCTTGCCTACGGGGAAAGAACTTAGCAAGAAAGGCCGTGGAACAAATATCCCATGTTGTATTCTTATCTTTTTTTTGTAGCATAAAACCATTGCTTAGCCCTTCCCAAAAGTGAGAATGGAAAGAGACGGAGCAAGATTGCATCTTCGGATACGTCCTTCATAGTGAATGTGCTGCAAATCTTCAGGAAGTGTTGGAGATGAGCACTAGCATCTTCATGTGCCTTTCCACAAAATTGACTTGCTTGCACCATGTTGATGAGCCCTGGCTTAAGCTCAAAGCCTTTGTCTCCAACCTATACCTTCGGACCAACGAGAATGTTGTCCGTGGTAGGAGCTGAGAACTCACGAAGTGTCTTGGTTGCCATAGCTTCAAATTCAGATGTCAAGTCTCTAGTAACTTGATTAACTTCCGATTCAGTAGGTCTTGGATTCTCATACGATGATGATGATGATGATGTAGGTCTTTGGAGTTTGTGCGAGTTTTGCTCTTGCCTACGATTAATTTTTCAGGATCTTCAATAAAATTCTCTGGAAGGTTCCAATTCATACATATATTTTTCCCTGCATAAGATCAAAACAAATAGAAAACAGGGTTGGACCTGTTTGAGTATGTGATAATGGGTTCTCAATGCATTAGGTGATGTAAGGGATCTCTCTGGTTTCCTTATATGATGTGTTTATAGGATTTTTGGCTAGCACCCTTTCTAACTAGTAAAGTCAGAAACAATACCAACTTAATAGGAGTAACACTGTCTAAGTTTTGGCTAATACCCTTCCAAACTAGAGAAAGCTGGAAAGAAGCACTAGAAAAACTTTTGAAGTTTTGAAACATCTTTTCAAAATTTTGAAAGATTGACTATGCTCTCCCAAACTAGGAAAGTTTTGAAAAACAAAGCCAAGAAAAATTATTTCTCTCGAATAGGCTACGCCTTCCGACAAGAACGGCGCCGAAATGCTTGTTGATATTTCTTACACGATCCCAATTAGGAAGGCGAAAGAAATATATTTGGGAAATCTATCTAATCATGTTAGCTTGGATATGGGATTAACCTCATGATCCAACAAAGCGGAGTTAGGCGGTGTTAGTAGTGGGATGTAAACTTAGCATCATTATCCATAGTGGAGTTAATCTCACCAGGATATGTACTCAAGGTATACCACTCATTTCTAAGCATTACCTACGTACTAGTCTGTCACCCTAGCAATAACGCTCAAAGAAATGCGGGGCATGGTATTTGTTGATTGGCCTTGATAAAAGAATGAACATGATATCTGCAAGCGCACAGATAGAAATACCAATTGTAGCACTTCACCGGGAGTAATCCAGGTATCGTATTTATATTTTACCACAGGGAAGGGAGTCTATGGAAAGTAGAGAGAAAATGACATCTAATGATTTATATTGTGATTTAGTTATGAGATCCACCTTACAGTAGTGTAATGCAGAGTAGCCATATGCATCTAACATTACTCAACAGGATAAGTCACAAGATAAAGATAATTATATAATTGATAAATACCCAAGTCTAAGATCATCATAAGCCACTAGTATCATACGAGCTATTAACATGTTATAGAAAGAATAGAATGAATATTCCTAAGATACTCCTAATCATATATGTCAAATGAATACTACAATTAGTGCAATACATCTAGCTATCATGGCAAGGTTGGATTACTTCTACACATGGCAAGCATTACCAATAACAACCAAGGGACGAAACTTGATCATTACCGTAATAATAAACTTCGACTAGTCCTACATTCGGAGGAGGGTGGATTCCAAAGGACTCAACAGATTGTCACTCCCGCGATCTACCACACGGTCCGGAATGTAGGGTCCAATTGTAGATAAACGTTGTATAAACACCACGTTTACACATTGCTTATCACCCACATAGTGATCATCTATATGGATGCTATACAATTCCATGCATAAAATATAAAGCAATCTTACGAAACTAAACATATAATCATAGCAAGCATAAACACATATCAATAAGAATATAATTATTATAAAGATCAAAGCCATAACAATTGTATTCTAAATATAAGAGTACTTACGGATCGAATACAAGAGAGAAGTCTCAAGAACGATGATCCTTGCTACTTCTTGACTATCAAGAACTCAAGATGAACTTGATCTTCAACTAGAACTAGCTAGATAGCTAACTACTTCTAGTATGAACTAGGGCTTAGGTCTAGACTTGCATTTGGACTAGATGGGTATGAGTTGATGAATGAGTATGATAATAAAATTGTTATCGACCCGGGGTCAATTTGGTCTTCTTATATAGCACTTGGCGATGAACGTCAACCCTTGGATCAAACCGACCTTCAACAACGGTGTAGATACAACCTCAAAGTCGGTAGTAAACCGACCTAGAAAGGAGAGGCTGACAGGCCGACCCACTGGGCGCCGGCCTACGGCATCGGGGCGGCCGCCAGGGTGGAGTGCCACCTCGGCATCCCGTCTTTTCTAGTGTCCTCTGGTATCTTCTAGAATGTTTTAGTCCACTTTTTGGGTTGAGTTACTTCACGGTCAAGTCTTGTCTTCATATGTCTTGTATATTCCGGAACTTTCTCCATTCTTCTCGGCATTTATCTATCAAGTCCCTGGAAAGTCACAGAATACCAAAACTCGTGGAATTATGTTAGTTAGACCCCTAGACTTATGTTTGGTCTTTAACTTGAGCCCTTAATTCATGTTATTTAACTTGTAATATTATGCTATAACAGGTGTCAACAGGGGTGAAGTCCTGAATGCCCGCGAAGAAGCAGACCTGAGGAGTCCCGGTCCGGGCGCTCCCGCGTCGGCGCGCGGGGCAGGTGCCGGCATGAACGTCGTGGCGTGCTCCGTCGCGGTAGTACTATAGCTTGTTGGAGGAGAAGTCCCATGTCACCCTTCCCAGGCTTGTTAGCTAGGGCATGCCAAGGATGACGTTGACGTCGTTGCCCACGTGCATGACATAGGCGTCGATGTTGAAGACGTCTGCGTCGATGCGGAGCGGAACGTCGAAGGTGGCCGCTCTGCAGGTCGGTCGTCGCTACTGGTGCCAGCGGTGATCGGACACGCGACCGGCCGTGATCGCGCAATCCTGCTGTGGTCACCACGCGAGAGTCGATGTAGTTGTGCGTGGCTCCCGAGTCGACGACGATGCTGACGCCCGTTCCTGAGATGATGTCGACGAGGTAGAGAGAGTATGCACCACGTACTGGGGCGTTGGGGGTCCCCAAATAGGACCCTAAGGTCGGCTCCAGTGGAGGCGACGTTGTCGGTGCCGGCGCCCTCATGGTCGTCGTCGTAGTCGTTGAAGACCGTGATGTCGAACAGATGCTTGCACTTGTGATCGCGTGTGAACGGCTCGTCACAGTTGAAGGATAGTCCCGCCTTGCGTCGCTTCGTCATCTTCTTTGGCGTTAGCCGTTTGAACTGCCGAGTCGATGTCGCTGTTGATGTCGGTAGTGGGGCTGTAGGCGCCGTGGGCAGGGGCAGGGGCGCGGGTGCCTTGCCCCGCTGCTGCGTCGTCTTGCCAGAGTTGTAGAGGATGGTTAGGCTGCACTCGTATGCTCTGGCGAGCGACATGGTCGTCTCCATGTCCTTTGGATCCTGCAGCTCGACGTCTGTCTTCAGCGGTTCCCCAAGTCCTGTTGTGTAGATGTTGACCTGCTGCTTGTCATCTAGGTGTCCAGCGCGCGCGACGTGCGCTAGGAACTGCTCCGTGCACTCGTCGACGGTGCCGGTCTTCCTTAGCGATGCCAGTTCGCCCAGCGGATTGCGTCGGGTAGTAGGGCCGAAGCGCTCATTGACGTATTGGGCGAAGCTTGTCCAATCTATATACGCCTTCTCCTGGGATAGCCTCATGTACCACTACTGTGCTCCTCCTGTGAGATGATATGAAGCGTACCAGACTTGCTTTGTGGCTGGCGTACCTTGTCCCCCTGAAGAATTGTTCGCAGCGATTGAGCCATGGTAGGGGATCATCCTTGCCATCATACGTCAGGACGGACAGCTTGTGCAGATGAGGTGTTAGGCCGGGGAAGTGGTCGACGGGCGAGGGAGGGGGCGTGAAGATCTCTAGTTTGGTTTTGGCTAATTAGTGACATCCAAAGACTAATCTCTCTATGCTAAGTATTTGATTAGTTGGAGATTGGTCAAGCCAAGTGTGATGCACGGTGGTCATGGTGGATGGATCGTGGTGATCTAAAAGATGATCAAGTGCTCGCTTGGAGTG
Organism: Hyparrhenia diplandra; assembly: GCA_015847255.1. Classification (NCBI taxonomy): domain Eukaryota; kingdom Viridiplantae; phylum Streptophyta; class Magnoliopsida; order Poales; family Poaceae; genus Hyparrhenia; species Hyparrhenia diplandra. Next base: position 115,731 of record JADLZK010007933.1, read on the forward strand.
GATTCGAGGATCAAAATGGGCTCAAGGCAAAGGTATATCCATAAGGCCATTTTAATTTTACACTCAAGACACCATAGAAGGTGTGAGTGGTTTAGGATAAATAACCGTACTATAAAGAGGAGAAAATCATAATCGCTTTACTCATCTAGTGCCACCTATTTGAATTTCAAATTGCATATGCATATGGGTTAGTGACGTGGCGACTCGATGAGAAACTCCTTGGAAAAGGTTGAGAAAATGCCATCTAATTATGCTCAAGAGTTTGACATATTTTTGGATACGATGGCTTTTATCTTGGATTGAGAAATATTGAAAATCTTAGAAAAGAAAAGAGGAAAGAGAAGTGTATATATATACACATGCATATATACACTTGCAACGCTCATGTACTAGCTAACTTGTTAGCTTGCTTGCTGGCCGTCGTCGAGCACGAAGCATGATACATGTATACGTGACAAGCTTTTGCATGAGCTGCCTCTTTGCTTCGACAAATATATATGCACACATACACGCGCTATATATATAATCTTATGGCAGGGTGCTTGTTTGACTTTTGATTAAAAAGAAACAAAAACGAGGTGCTGCAGCTTCGGATGTCCGAACCCTGCTGCCTGCTCGCTGTGCCGCTAGTGTTGCTGCTACAGCTGCTCTGCCCATCGTTTCAGATGTCCGAACCAGCGAGGCTGTTTGGATGTCCGAACCCGGTCGCTGTTTCGCCCCGTGCGCTGCTTGCTGTTGGGCCGGCCTGTCAACTGGTGCTGCTTGGGCCCAAGACGAAAATGAAGTGCTGCCGCTCAAGGCTAGCTGGCTGCTCGATGCCTGGTTCGATTTCTTTACGAAGCCAAGCCGCCGCCGCTCGTTACGTTGGTCTCGAGATCTCTCTTTCCCTTTCTCTAACCCTCCGCGTGCTACAGTTGAGAGGGGCGAAGAAAGGACGCCGCGTGCTCCCGCCGGCGAGGGCGCCATTCTCCTCCGCCTCCGGCGGCCTTCGGGGCCTCGGATGTGTGGGCGAATGGCGTTTCTCCGACCGGTGGTGTAGATTAGGTCTCCGTAGGAGTAGGTTTCCTGGCGGCGTTCGTTCGGTGGAGGCGGCGCCGTCGTTGTGGAATAATGTCCTCCGGGCCTCCTTCCACCTCGTTGTCATGTACTCCGGTGATGGCGGCGGGTCCGTGGGGTTGGGTTTCGTCGGATTTGGATATGATCCAGATGTCGACGGCTCGTGTACAGGAGTTCGTCAGCGCCTCCGGTGGATTCGTCGTTTCTGTGAAGCGGCAATCCTGGTGACGCTTCTCGGCACAGGTATGGAGGTGGCAGTAGGTCTGCTGGCTTGCAGGAGAGCGGATCGAGCTCCTTTCCCTTTTGGCGTCAGCCAACGGCGAGCTTCGATTCGAATTTGGAGGTTCTTGGGGCGTGTCCCCGGCCGACGTTCTTTCAACGGCGATTTCGTCTCGATCTCCGGGTCGAGTGACTACTGCGGCTCGACAAAGCTTTCAAGCGAAGGAGGATCTCCGGATCTGGGTGGTGGCGGGCTTTCCCAGCGCCGACGAAGGAAGATGGTGGAGTCCGACGACGAGCACGGCAGCGAGGGTTTTCTTTGTAATTTTGCTTTTCTTCAGGGGCCTACGTGCAAAGTTATCAGGATAGCTGTCTCCGTTCCTGTTCATATGTACCTGTATGTTGCTGAGTCTGTACTCGTTCTCCTTAACTAAGTAATACAGGTATGTATTCTCAAAAAAAAAAAAAAAAGCCGCCGCCGCTCGTTCGTGGAATAGAGAAAGAGAGGAGCGTCGCTCCCCGCTGCCCCCGTTGAGGCTCTGTCCGTTGGAGAGGGTGCTGCTGCTTCTAGCCGTTGGAATCCAAAGAGTATATATGTGAGCTGCTGTCCTCCTTTCTCTCTCTCTTGACATTTCGAATTTTCACAGTGAGCTTGTTCTTCCCCCATTCCAAACCCTAGAACAAGTGAAAAAGAGCTCCTCTACTCTCCTCCCTCGATCTATTGATTTGAGCTGAAATTAATCGAGTGAGCTTGTGCTAGAGAGCGATTTGAGGGCTCCAAGAGGATTGCTTCCATCTCCTCTTCACTTCGTTGGTGGATTTGAGTTCTTGAGAGGATTTGAGGGTAACCCTAGTGTGCATTGCATTTGTGATTCATATTTGTGGCACTAGGTGGTTATTGCAATTGTGGATTTCTTATTGCTCTTGGAGAGCACCACTCCTAGACGGTTTGGAGATTGGTGGAGGTGTTGGCAAGAGAAGGTGATTGTTCTTGGCCACCTCCGGTGATTTGTGAGAGGATCACGCACTCCTCGTCGGGAAGACAAAGTGCAAGTAATACATTGCTCGTGTCTTGGGTACCTCTCATTTGCTTTGGGTGCAAGTAGTCTGAAGGCACTTGGCTAGGAGTGAGCTCCACCTTGCCCCCACACGTGAGAAGGTCGGCACAACGGAGACGTAACTTGACGGATGCTCAAGTGAACTTCGGGGTAAATCTTGTGTCTCTCCATTGTGTGATTGTTGTCTCCCGGTGATTGGCTTCATTGTCTATATTGTGATATCATCTTTCGGTGATTGGATTGACTAACCTCTACACGTTGGTATATCATTCTACTCCTCTCTTGCAATACTTTATATATATCTTGTGCTTGAGTAGTTTGTGTAGACTTGCTAGTTGCTTAGACTTATTTAGTGTTATCTAGCTCTTTCACCTAGTTGGTAAAGTAGTGACTTAGTCATTTGTGTGAATTAGAGACTCTAGCAACTAGAATTGTTTATAGGTGGCTTGCTGACAAGTGGAGCTAGAGCAAACACATTTACGCTTTGTTATTTACTAACAAGTTGCTCTAGTGAATTTGTAGAATTTTTATTAGGCTATTCACCCCCCCTCTAGCCATTTAGGACCTTTGTTGGCGGTCACTATTGTTGACATTTCTTAGCGCAATCAAAGGAAACAGGTATAAAACCCATCCCCAATAACAGCGCCAGAAATGCGCCGCTGACATTCCCAAGTAAAACCACCATGTCGGTGATCCGAAAGGGATTGTCAACGGGATAGATCTTGCCATCTTAGATATTTCATCCGCAAGCGCCGCGGATCTATCATTGTAGCATTTCACCGGAAGTATTCAGTGGTATCGTTATTTATATTTTCCCAAAGGAAGGCATGTGATTAATAATAAGCTAGCATGGCATCGAATAGAGGAACATGTGTTTGCTTAGACCAAATTATTCATAACTTGAGGGGTAAGCAATAATGGTTTATGGATAGTGTGACACACACTTAAGAATCCACCAGCAAAAAGGATAAAGAAAATAGATAAAGAATAGATAAATAATCTAATGGAGTAATTCTAATGTATCTAGTCATGGCCATACAAATAAATAGTTAGGATCATATGCAAACTGATTTAATCATGGTTAGGTCTAGGATAACGGGGAGACTCCCCGGATACCATACGCCCGATAGGAAGCATTTACGAACTCCTACAGCACACACGAACGTGGGAGGATTTCAAGGGGACGGTCAAGGCTTGTCACGACCAAGCCGCCTACCCCCCCTCAACCGTGGCGTGCACTCATATCCGTAGGTGTCGTAATACCGGGCACCATGCCCGCATATTAGAACACTACTCTTGTCCCCCCCGGGATCCCCACTCGTCGAATGGGACGGACTAGAACAAGAGCAAACCCGAAGGAACAACGAACCGTTATCCCACCTCTAATCAAGTTAGACATATGATGATCGATGATGAACTGAGATGAACATGTCAAGATTATGATATGTAAACTATATGCTAGTTCATATACCAACACAAGAACATGAACAAGGCTATACTCTAGTTCATAAGTTAGGCCAAGAACATAGATATAAGACTTGTAAATAGAAGAATGCTCCATAGAGAAGATGTATTACCAAAGCACTTTCTTCTAGGAGACAAGCCCTCCTTGTAGCTCTTCTACTCCAAGTGCTAACCAAGAACTAAGAAGAAGAAGAAAGTAAAAGAAGAAAGAAGAAGTAGAAGAAGAGAGAGAGGTAGAGGTGGTAGAGAGAGAGAGATTGCTGGTTTCTTTGGACTCCAAGTGGTGTGTGTTGAGAGAGGAGGAGAGGGGGACTACTTATACACTTGGAGGAGGGGCCTAAATGCTAAATTACACCAAAACCGACCTGGTAAACCTTCCTAATCTGAGCAAACCGACCATCCCACGGACGGGAATCCCCATTTGGCGGTGCACGAACCGCCTCCCCCGAGGGTTGGGCGAAACCGCCTCGGGGAGGGTGCGCGGCGCACTGGGGTGTGCTTGCGCACCCCCGGGCTCGGCCTGGCCCGGGCCTCGGTGGGGTGTCTTCCTTCGTCTTGAAAAGTTGTGCGGGCTTGGCTCGGCCCAATTTTGATGTTTTGGGTCGATTTGCTCCTGGGCTTGTGTTTTGCAATAATGCGCTTTTCCGGATGGCGTACTTTGATCGATTTTCCACTTGCTTTTATTATAAATCAGTAAAATAAAATAATAGACACTACAAGTGGAATTTTATTAGTGATAAATGCATATGAGTATAAAAGGTATAGTTTTACTCCCTTCATGGTAGTAAGTTGACGGGAAAAATATGTCGTTGGTGACCGTCAACAAACTCCCCAAGCTTACCCTTTGCTTGGCGTCCTCGAGCAAAAGAGATAAGTACTTGGTTGTTGATCAGGAGTTGCTACTATGCCGATTACGTTTTACAAGTGCCGGGGTTATAATAAGATTTTCTACTAGAGTTTGAATAAAATGGCACATCTTTTTTCCCACCCTTTATTACCTTTCATCGTAGCGGGGCTTTCTAGCTTTTCTCAAAGTCTTGGCGGTTGCCGATAGAACGGTTATAACCGAGATGCTTATCATTCATCCTTTTGATCAACTTTTTATAGGGGTTTATTTATTTAGATAATATTTTTTTTTTTCGAGAAAGTATGGGCTTTATTGCTATATATATATTTTCTCTTTTTTTTTTTTTTTGGAGAGGTGGGCTCTACTCGCCCTAGACTTTTTTTGTCTTTTATTTCCTCTCTTTCTTTTTTTTTTTTTTAGAGATGTGGGCTCTACTAAGCCCTCGGACACTTGTCCATTTTTCATCTCATTTTTTTTTCTCTCTTTTTTTTTTAGCATAGCCCATATCATTTCTCTTTTCTTTCAAAGTAGATTTCCGGATGTCAAGTTTCTCTTTTTTGGACGAAATCATAGCAAATCCATTTGTACCATATCATACTTGGCAACAACTTAGACTAGATAGAGCCTATGCAACCCACATGAATCGGGTTTTTCGGGATGAGTTTTTAGACTTAGCCACTAAACCCAAACTTTAGAGAAATTCGAATTATAAACTAGGCAATGTGCAAAGCATAAGACAGAGAAACTATTCATCATTTCAATAAGGGACTAAGACTAAACATTTTTATAGCTCATATATATAAACATTAAGGCACATAGAAGAGCTACTTATTCTATTTTTGGATTTTTTTTTAGTTCTAGTTTTTTTTTTTTTTTCGATGCAAGATTGCTTTGGAATTTAAACATGCTAAAATAAAATAAAAATTTGATGGAAGTAAATATGCAATGCAATGATACCCGTGGGGGTCCTCCCCAAGCTATCTGGAGGCCTCTTGATCGGGATCGAAGCCTTGGTACCTCCGAATGCTTCCTCGCGTGCGTTGCGAGTAGCCATGTTGGACTCCAATTGGGTCCATCTCTGGCGACTCTCTTTGCTCCCCGTTCGCCGCCAGCATGCGGTACTTTGCACATGGGTATTGAGCGTGTGCTCAATGTTCCTAGTGCGGACGTCGAGGTATCTTATTTGGATACCGATAGCCTCCACCCCTTGTGGTGGCCGCCTCGTGTCCGGATTTGGTGGGGGCATATCGTCGGATTTGTCGTCAAAGTCAAATCTATTGGCCCTCCATGCCGCTTTGTATCTCCTTGAGGCCACTCGATGGTGCCGGTGTGCGAGGCGGCGGCTCCCACCTAGGATCATACCCGGGTATTACCCCCAGGGTCCCCATAGGATGAGGCCATCTTCAAAACATCGGTGTAGGCCGTGGGCGTGGTTGTGGCGTGAAGTAGGGCTCATGGGAGGAGGATCCGACCTCCGGTCTCCGACACTGCGTGAAGAAGCGATGGGGGTGTCTTTCTGCGCAAGCTATCGCGATCTCGAGCTCAAATGTTAGTGCACGGCTTTTATACAAGCTGTAAGTCCGGGTTAGGTAACCGAACTATAGTTGCATAGCCGGGGAAAAAGATGACCAAGCTCGCCCGGATGGTAAAATCTTAACTAAGTGCCCCCGCACAAGCTGCAAGAAACCGTCCAAAAATCCACGGGTGTGGAAATGTACTCTATCTGGCGATTATCCAAAGCTCCAATCGCGTAAGCGAGGCGTGTGATAAGAGATGTGCAAGTGGACAGGAACGGCAACTTTTGTGATAATATGTAAAAGGTTCCTGCACATCTCTACCACTTTGGAGCTACTTTCTCCTTGTGGACAATAGCATAGAGTAATTTTAATTCAACCTCATTCACCCATCTAACCTCGTGTCTAGGAAACAAAGTCAACGAGATCCGGCGATGGATATATCTAAGTGATGGGTCTTTGGATCGTGAGTGGCGAGGTTTGAAAGTACCGGCCTCATGAGCACCGGATATTTCCTCCCAAAAGTGATTTCTGACAAAGCCGGGAAGAGCAGCATCTATGTTTAGTGCACATCTATAGCTGAAACCCCAGTGACGAGCTAGGTCCGCCCACGTGACATGATAAAGTGTACCAAAAAGGCGGAAAGAAATTCCTAGCTGGTCCTCTACTAGTGTGCACAAGAATTGAATTGTCAGGAGGCGAGAACCTTCCTCCTCGAGGGGAATATCCTCGCCACCCGACCGCTCTCCAAAGGATAGGAAATTCATCGTCCATACCGTTTGTTCGAGGAGCTCGGAGTCGATTCCGGGCGTGTCCGGAACACACGGTCCTTGAGTAGGAGATATGCTTGCATCTCCCGATCTCCACGGATGTCGAGGTACGGGCGCGTCGGCCGTCGATTGTCGGGGAGCTTGAGCTTCTTCCTCCCCGACGGGTGCAGCGTCTTCTTGCATGGGGGAGTCTTCAAGATCGTCGAAGTTGAGGGCGGAGCTTGTGCTTGTTTGTCGTGAGCTGTGTCTTGACGACCGCCTCAACCCGCTGAAGATCTTCCCAGCTTTCTTCATGGCTTCTGCAAAAACGATTGAGCAAGACCTCGGGTGTGCAAGGGTTAGATGAAAGTATGAACTTTCACACCCGTGTTCTTGCTCGGCACAATTTTTTTGGTGGAGAAAATGGAGTGTAGAACAAGTGGGAGAGAGTGTGAGAGTGAGAGAGAGTGAAAATGAGAGGTGGGTGCTCTCACACCGGTGCTCGGGCTATTTATAGCCGAGCCAACGGCCGAGGGTCGGTCCACACAACGGCTAGGAGCCGTTGGCGAAGGCGGGACCCTGGCGCCGGCAAAGAGGGGTGCGGGCGCACCTTGGGGTCTTGCACGCGCACCTGCCCGAGGCGGCTGGCCGCTGCGCCGTCGGGGCGTGCTCAACGGTCCACGAAAAGTTCGTGGTCGTTGTTTGCTTTATATTTGGTTCGACCGTTTTCTTCCCTTTTGAATTTCTCCAAAAATTTTCAAATATAAACTTATTTTTAAATAGAAAAAATTATTTTAAAAATATTTTTGTATATACTTTTTATGTAGAAAATATTTTTCTATATTTTTCATGGAAGAATTTATTTTATTTATAAAGACTTTTTATTTTAGTTTTCAAAAATATTTACTTATAGTTTTTATGTAATAAAATTTTTTCATTAATTTTGATAATAAAATATTTTATAAAACATTTTTTTTTTTAATATACCCCCTTTTTTTTTTGAAATATACCCATTTTTTTTTTTTTTTTTTTTTTTGAGGTTATTTATAGTCACTGTCGACTCTCCCCCAAGCATCGGGCGGGAGCACACACTGCTCGGGGGTTTCGAGTCGGATCCTCCAACACTCCACACCGGTTTTGATGATGATGATTGCCGGGTGTGTTGTTGCTTGTACCCAATGAATGGGCACTTTACCGCCTTGTCTCGACATGGAAGACGATGAAGCCCTTCCCCGCATCGATGTCGGCTTTGGCCCGTATAGAGAAATGGTCTCCCCAAGAGGAGAGACACATCCTCCATTGGGCCCATGTCTAGGACCACAAAGTCGCGGGGATGTACTCATCTTGAATTTTAATCAACATGTCTTCGAGAGAATTCCCTCGGGCCGCCGTGTTGTTTGATACGCCATTTGGAGGACAAATCTTGCGAGGAGCAAGTGTCCCTCCATGGATTCTCGTCGAAGGTGGCCTTGGACATCACGTTGATATTGGCCCCCCGGTCACAAAATGCATTGGCGGTTGTGCGGGCCAATGGCACGGTGATGATCGGACGCCCGGGGTCTCCTTTCTTGGCAATAAATGGCGAGTCCACGGGGATCTTCTTTAGCTCTTTGGGTTGGTCGAGCCTCGAGAGATATCATGTTAAGCCCGACTCGTCACGGGACCTCGGGTTGCCACGGAATCTGCCCGTGGTCGTTAAGCGGCACTTGAGCGGCAATGCGGGGCGGTTGTGTTTCTATCATCTTATTGAAGCTTAGTTGGTTCTTCACGGCCCGATGTCAACCCTTCGAGCTTATTGTTTACTCCTTCGAGGATCTTGTCTTGATGGCTCATCTTTTTGGTGAGGTTTTCGTTAATTTTGGCTTGGCCCGATGCAGGTCCTTCAATGATGGCTGACCCGGGGTTGTAATTGGAGTTGTACCCCCTGGTTACCTTGGAATGGTGGCTGGGATCGGGTTATTCGACCTGGCGAGGTTGGCGATACCGTTCTTTGTTGTTGATGAAGGCGGCTTCTTCACGGGTCTCGGGCGGTTATCCCCGAGTGGCCAACTTCACCACACGTCTCCACAGGTCATGTGAGCGTCGTGGCATAAACCGGGCTTTGTGTAGTAGAGTTTGTCTTGGCTGCGCTCCTCCGGTTTCTTCAGCGAGAAGATCCATTTTTGCGGCAAGCATATCCGCCTCCTTCACGGTATGCATGCCTTTTTGTGTTTTGGCTAGGGCTCTATCTTCGCCCCGGCTACGGGTTTGCCACCATTTTATCAATCGGGGCTGTTGCACGATCGATGGTAGCGATAGAAATGCGCCACCGGCGGCGGCGTTGAGGTGCCCGCCGATATGGCCATGAGACCATTGTAGAAGTTACGGAGCACCGGCCAATTCTCCATCCCGTGGTGCGGGCATGCTAGAATGTATTCTGCGGCCTCTCCCACGCCTCCGAATGGGTTCCATTGATGTCTGTTGGAAATTGGCGATCCTTCCCCTCGGGGCATTGGTTTTGCCCATGGGGAAGAACTTAGCCGAGAACGCCGCGGAGCACTTGGCCCCGCATGCGGCGACTTCCTTGTCCTTGTAGAACCATTGTTTTCGCCTTCCCCACGAGGGAGAAAGGAAACGGGAGCCCGATAACGTCGGGTTCGGCGTCCTTGATGACGATGGTGTCGCATAGCTCAAGGAAGTGTTGGAGATGGCGTTGGCGTCCTCACTAGGCAGCCCACTGAGAATGGACTAGCTCGCACCATGGTGATCGGCCCGGTCGCGCGGCTCAAAGTTTTTGTCCGCCACATTCACCACCGGCCCGGTGGGCACGTTGGTGGACAGCGGGAGTAGAGAAATCGCTTGGCGGCTTTCGGGCCATGGCTTGAGTTGCGGTTGGTGCGGGGATGTCGGTCTCGACTGTCGGGGGGTTCGGCCGAAGAAGAAGCGGCACGAGACTGTTCTTCCTTAGGAGTGCCTGCGGATCGGAGATGAAGTTTTTCGGCAGTAGGAAAGCGACATACACTATCTGTTTTCATCCACAGCGAGGAGAAAACATAAAAGATTAGCTTTGTATGAGCAAATGGTAGCCATGCACACAGTTCATATTCATAGCTTGACTATTTATTATTATTTTTTTTTTTTTTCACAATGCCTTCCCGACAACGGCGCCAAAAATGCTTGTTGACATTTCTTAGCGCAATCAAAGGAAAGCAAGTATAAAACCCATCCCCAATACTTGGCGCCCGAAATACGCGCCGACATTCCCAAGTAAAACCACCATGTCGGTGATCCGAAAGGGATTGTCAACGGGATAGATCTTGCAATCTTAGATATTTCATCCGCAAGCGCACGGATCTATCATTGTAGCATTTCACGGAAGTATTCGGGGTATATCGTTATTTATATTTTCCCAAAGGAAGGCATGTGATTAATAAGCTAGCATGGCATCCGAATAGAGGAACATGTGTTTGCTTAGACCAAATTATTCATACTTGGGGGTAAGCAATAATGGTTTATGGATAGTGTGACACACACTTAAGAATCCACCAAACAAAAAGGATAAAGAAAATAGATAAAGAATAGATAAATAATCTAATGGAGTAATTCTAATGTATCTAGTCATGGCCATACAAATAAATAGTTAGGATCATATGCAAACCGATTTAATCATGGTTAGGTCTAGGATAACAGGGAGACTCCCTGGATACCATACGGCCCGATAGGAAGCATTTACGAACTCCTACAGCACACACAAACGTGGGGGGATTACCAACACAAGAACATGAACAAGGCTATACTCTAGTTCATAAGTTAGGCCAAGAACATAGATATAAGACTTGTAAATAGAAGAATGCTCCATAGAGAAGATGTATTACCAAAGCACTTTCTTCTAGGAGACAAGCCCTCCTTGTAGCTCTTCTACTCCAAGTGCTAACCAAGAACTAAGAAGAAGAAGAAAGTAAAAAAAGAAGAAAGAAGAAGTAGAAGAAGAGAGAGAGGTAGAGGTGGTAGAGAGAGAGAGATTGCTGGTTTCTTTGGACTCCAAGTGGTGTGTGTTGAGAGGAGGAGAGGGGGACTACTTATACACTTGGAGGAGGGGCCTAAATGCTAAATTACACCAAAACCGACCTGGTAAACCTTCCTAATCTGAGCAAACCGATCATCCCACGGCGGGGAATCCCCATTTGGCGGTGCATGAACCGCCTCCCCGAGGTTGTTGGGCGAAACCGCCTCGGGGGAGGGTGTGCGCGCCGCAGGTGTCTGTGCGCGCGCACCCCACAGGCTCGGCCTGGCCGGGCCTCGGTGGGGTGTCTTCCTTCGTCTTGAAAAGTTTGTGGGCGGGCTTGGCTCGGCCCAATTTTGATGTTTTTGGTCGATTTGCTCCTAGGCTTTGTTTTTGCAATAATGCGCTTTCCCGGATGGCGTACTTTGGTCGATTTTCCACTTGCTTTTATTATAAATCTGTAAAATAAAATAATAGACACTACAAGTGGAATTTTATTAGTGATAAATGCATATGAGTATAAAAGGTATAGTTTTACTCCCTTCATGGTAGTAAGTTGACGGGAAAAATATGTCGTTGGTGACCGTCAACAACTATCACACATCTTATACCGCCAACTTAGCTCTAATTAAGAGAGATGGGACACACTTATGCCAAATAAACATTTACTACTCACCTAGTTCCACTTGTATTCGAGAATATTTGTTTTGCGAGGAACAAACACGGAAACAGTGTGTGAGTACGCCAAATAAAGAGTAATGTGCAACTCGGGGAAATACGCTTTGGCCAAGGGGAACGTGACAGGCCGAACTGAAGCAAAATGGACCGAAGCACCTCAGGAAGGCGACCTAGAATGGGCCACCAGCTCACACGCGAAGGAGGAGCGCAGACGGGCCAAAACTGGGCCGGCCGGCCGTGATGAGAGCCGACCAATTTATAAGAAATCAAGTATAATTCGCAATTACCAAAGCAATCGCAGATCTACACTTGAGTCCATATAAACCCGGTATTCCGGAAATCTCAGAGTGATTTCAAACTCATAAATAATACAACCAAGATCGTTGAGCTCAGTAGTCCCAATCTGCAGGTATCTCAAACCAAATTCAGATATATTATAATCAGAGTGCGATGTACACATTTATTTCAAAGTAATTCATAGTGCGGAAGCAATAGCTTTCGGAAACAAAATAGATGTACAGCGGAAATAAAATAAGATAGTGCCAGCAATATGTCAACCCTGCAATAGCAAGAGACAGGGAAATATGGAGTCTGCCATGCCCTAGGCATTATTCTTCAGCCACAGCACATCACATCTGGATAGAACATGCTAGACGGAGTCACCTGCAACATCGGGAATTAACCCGTGAGTACTCAATTATACTCCGCAAGACTTACCCGTCTAAAACCAGAAAATAAGGAAAAGACTCCAAGGATTATGCTTGGCTTTATCTGGAGCTGGCTGACTCACATTTAATTTCAGAAATAAGGTTGATTAGTGCGCCTATACATACTACTAAGGTTCTTCCAAGTTAAAAAGGTTATTATTATATATGTAACCATAAGTCCTGTATAGTCAAGATTAAAACATTTGCTCAGCGATATATAAATAACAGCATAAGTAACTTCATCATAATTTTAACATTAGCAGCATGAATAAGATAACCATTATTGTGATATTAGACTACAATGCCGCGGAAGCATCCCGGGTTCTCACTGACCAGGAGAGATGGCGATTCGAATCGATTTGCAAACCAGCTGGCGAATACCCTGTCATACACTAGGTCTACGTCGCGACGGCAGACCTAATCACTTCCAAGATGTTAGGGGACATAAAGTCTCGGACCTGTCGGCAACCCCCTCCTCTCGAGCCACCAAGTGAGGCGACGAAGACGCCGCCGGGTGCCTCTCGCTGCGCCCGATCAAAACCCAACCGACCACGCCAAGGAGGGACGTTAAGCGTACAAGTACCGGCCCCTAACCTTCCCACAAGCTTCGTGGCTCACGACCCAGCGGAGCCTACTATATGAACAGGTACGTTCAACTTCCGACCGCCTTCCGACAAAGTGAGAGTCCTTAATCGATCAGATGGAAAGACCACAATATCCATCCAACCTAAACATGTTTTATTAATCAAGTTCTCGGCGGCTTGTTAGTCACCCATGTGACTATCCACAACATCCTCTCAGTGACCAGGAAATCACCGCTCATCGCAATCATTATAACTGAGCATTTTAACCTAGACTCGCTAATGGATAGGGTCACAACTTCAGCAAGGATATCTGTGCATCAACGGTTTCAACCACTTCCTATACTTAATGCAAAGCATTCATAAAAAGGACTCAACAAATTAATTGAGAAAGCATAGGAAAGTTCAAAGCATGCAGGGGCTTGCCTTGAGAGAAAAGTAGCGGGGAAGAAGTTAGAGTCCTCTCGGAAGCTTGAGTCACGGTCCCTCCTTCTCCTGTGGGGTCTTTTGGCTGCACTCGAGGCGATGAAGGTTGACCTCCGACTCCTTGATCTCCTCCCGAACTAACTCCTCCGATCCCGATATGCATGCATATGCGAGGACAGGTTAATACCAATGCATAGAAACATGCTTGTATATAAATAAGGTAGCATGATGGATGAATGCATTATGATGAATGATACTAGTAAGTGGATATCTCTTCTATAAAAGCAAAATTAAAACTACACAAGAAACCCTAATAATCTACATCAAACAAACACCTTATTTCACTAAATGCTAAAAATGGCAGCTAGACATGTTTGTTACTAAAACAGATCACACAGGGAGTTCTATAACTCCAAATGCAGCAAACAAACACTCGTTGGAAAGCTAACAAAATTGTCTACCAAACATTCCAGACTGTCCAAATCTGATTCTATCATCTACAGCCTCGAAAACAGGAAAAACAGAGACGCTGTTCTAACCTAACAAGTTACATGCAACACTAATAACTTGCAAACTAATTATGCAAAGCTTACCAAAACCTACCAGCAAGCAAACAAGGTTATAAACTACCAAATAAATCTACTGGTCAGGCCAAAGGATAAACTAAATCACATGAAATGATATTCCCTAATTAAACACTACACATGCACACTATAAATATAAAAAGCTAGGATTAATAAATTGACCAAACACACTAGACCAGCAAACTAACCATACTAACAGGTCCTTATTATCATAAGAACAAATAGTAAACCACCCAAAACATATTACTTTAACATAAACATGCATTTCCAAGGCATTTTCCTAGCAACATAATTATGATAAATATGTAAACACCTTAGAAAAATCTACAAAAATTACCAAAGCATCCTACTGGTCTATCATGCCTACCATAAAAAATTCATGGAAAACTCATGCACATACTGTCCTACTCAAAAATGGCAAGCTAGCATAAAAATAGGGCATGAAAATACTTTGTACTATGAAAAGTATGAAACTGCCTAACCATAAACATGAAAAGCTACCTAACAGTAACAAATGCATGTACAAAAATTATCATGGCAAAAACCCTAGTTATTATTTTTCTATGAATTTCCTAAGAAGGCATGGTAAATAGCACATAAATCAAAAATCACATTTCATCAACAGAACATAGCATGTATAATATTTTTCCTGCACTACACAACCAAAATCATGAACATTTTGTACAGGCACCACTATTTTATCATGCACCAAAAATTACATATGCATTTACCTAGAAACATGTCATATATTGCAATAAATCTAGATAAATATAAAAACTACCAGAAAATGCCAACTCATATTTTTCTATTGTAGATCTACTCACAAGGATCACAGCAAAATTTTCCTCACTCAAAAAGGAGCTAAAATGAGCAAGTTATGAATTTAACAATACATGCATATCAAACTGAAACTAAAAGCGAGAAAATAAAATCGATCCGACGGTAGGCCCCGCTTGTCATACTCACGTATCGACGAGGAACGGCGGCGTCATGGCGGATCTCGCTGGCACGGGCGGGCGCTGACAGGTGCAAGGGAACAGCGGACACGCTGGGCGGCGGCGTCGGCGACGCGACAGAGGGGCCGGTAGGGAAAAACAGAGACAGGGGAAAGTCCAAGCGTCACTAAAGGTCGAGTCAAACCCTAATTCAATCTGTTTTTGCGCCAGACGTCAAGATACGTGCGATTCGGGAAAAACTCAATTGAACGAAATGTTCCTTGTGAAATTCTGAGCGTTTCATGTATACAAAGTTTCTCCAAAATCGGCCTAGATTAGAAACTATGATCGATCAAAGCAATGCCGCTCAGAAGGTCAAATAAAACCCTAATTAAGCCTCCAATTCAAGCGAACTTCGATTTTTCGAGCAAGCTCCACTCAAAATCACGCTTAAACCGACCTGTGGCATCTTTTGTTCTACGTGAAATTATCTACACATTTCATGAAGGGTGCACACACATGCAAGGTCTCTAGTTAGGACTTTTGAACATAACAAAATAAATCATACTCAAAGTCAACTAGGTCAAATCAAGTCAAACTATCACTATGAAATCTAATTAGCAAACATGACCAACATGATCTATGCTCTAACACCTTCCATAAACATCACTAAGAATAAATAAACATTAAACAACTAATTATGCAAACATTTCATACATGAAATGACAAGGCAAAGCATACCAAGCAGTTTGAATGCATTTAAACATGCAATTGACATCTATCATTTCATGTGCATGATTGCATGTGACTAAATGATGGTTATGCTCATGAAATGCAGATGCTAATGCCATGCTTAAAACCAGGGTGTTACAAATCTACCCCCCTTAAGAAAATCTCGTCCCGAGATTTGTCGGTACTAACCATTTGTTATAAAAGGTGGGGTATGCTTCTCGAAGATATGTCTCATTTTCCCACGTGGCATCACTCTCTCCATGATTACTCCATAAAATCTTGTATAGCTTCACCATCTTGTTACGAGTTGTTCTTTCTTTGGTATCCAATATTTGAACCGGGCCATTTCAAAATAAGTCGAGTCCTTATCAACTTCGGCATTTTCGATTTGGTATGCGCTCTTCAGGTACTCTCAACCATTTCTTCAACCGAGATACATGAAAGACACCAAAGACTGATCTCAACTCATCAGGTAGCTGTAATTGATAAGCCACTTTTCCTTTTCTTGCAACAATACGATAAGGACCCATGAATCTAGGTGCTAACTTCCTTTTAACTCCAAAGCGTTGCACTCTTTTCATTGGGAACACCTTAAGATATACAAAATCACCAACTCGGAATTTCAAAGGATCCTTACGCTTGTCAAGATAGCTTTTTCGACGTGATTGAGCTATGGCTAGATGTTGTTGCCTTCGCCCTAACCTTACGTTTACGCTTCCTCAACGAAGTCGAGGCCATAATAGGTTCTATCTCCGTCTCTACCCAATTCGAGGTGTTCTACATTTTCTACCATACAAAGCTTCAAATGGAGCCATCTTGATGCTTGCTTGGTAACTGTTGTTGTAGGAGAACTCTGCAAATGGTAGCCATTTATCCCATGGGCCTTTAGCAGATAAGACACATGCTCTCAACATGTCCTCCAGAACCTAATTCACCGGCTCAATTTGTCCGGTTGTTGGCGGTTGGTATCTTTGAGCTACGAAGTAGTTTTGTGTCTAAGGCTTTTTGTAAACACTCCCAAAATCTATCGGTCCATTTAGATCCTCGGTCAGACACTATGGTTTTGGGTACGCCATGTAGACGAACTAACTGAGAAATATAGATCTGATAATTTGGTGAGGTTCACGACTAATGTTCACGAGGAATGAAATGTGCTATCTTGTTGTGAGTTTGTCCACAATTACCCAAATTGCATCAAATCCTTGTCGGGGTACGTGGAAGTCCAACAATGAGATCCATAGTGATGTGATCCCATTTCCATTCAGAGATTGGCAAAGGTTGTAGCAGTCCAGCGGGTTTCATGTGAATGGCCTTGACTCTACAACAATTATCGCACTTGGCTACATGAGCTGCAATTTCCTTCCTCATCTTGGTCCACCAAAAGCGTGATCTCAAATCTCTGTACATCTTGTTGCTGCCTGGATGGTTTGATAAGGTAGAAGAATGTGCTTCTGTTAGGATCTGATCCCTAAGTTCCTTATCCTTGGGTACAACTAAACGATTGTCATACCATAGAACCTCATTCTCATCGATCCTAAAGTGTTCACTTGGTTTTGCTTTGAGCTTCTGCTTGATGAAAGAGATACCCCTGTCTGTTTTCTGTCCTTCAATTATCCTGCTTTCCAGTGATCTTTGGACCTCAATATTGTGCAATACTGCAGGATGAATTAAACTAAGCTTTTCTTCTAACAATGGTTGCTCAATAGTACAAGATGCCTTCAGGCTCAAGGCGTTAGCAACAATATTCGCCTTGCCCGGATGGTTATGTACTTCCAAATTGTAATCTTTGATCAATTCTAGCCATCTTCTTTGTCTCATGTTCAACTGATCTTGAGTGTATATATATTTCAGACTCTTCTGATCTGTGTAAATGTGGCACACATTTCCAAGCAAATAGTGACGCCAAATCTTCAGGGCATGCACTACAGCTGCTAACTCCAGATCATGTGTTGGGTAATTCACCTCGTGTTTGCGTAATTGTCGTGATGCATAAGCAATCACTCTTCCTTCTTGCATGAGTACACATCCTAGACCGGTACCACATGCGTCGCAAAACACATCAAAAGGTTTCTCTATATCTGGCTGTGCAAGCACTAGAGCGGTTGTTAACAACTCTCGTAGTGTACGAAAAGCTGTCTCACACTCCGGTGTCCACATAAACTGTTCATCCTTCTGCAATAACCTTGTCATCGGCTTGGCGACCTTAGAAAAGTCAGGTATGAATCGACGATAATACCTGGCTAATCCAAGGAAACTCTGAATCTCTGTAACAGAGGTCGGCGCCTTCCAGTCCATGACTTCTTGAACTTTACTTGGATCAACTAAAATTCCATCTTCTGATAGTACATGTCCAAGAAATTGCACCTTCTTTAACCAAAACTCACATTTGCTAAATTTAGCATACAATTTGTGCTCTCTGAGCCTGGCTAACACTATTCTGAGATGAGCTGCATGATCTTCTTCATTCTCTAAATATACCAAAATGTCATCGATAAACACGACCACGAATTTATCCAACTCGGGCATGAATACCGAATTCATTAGGCACATAAAATGAGCTGGAGCATTTGTCAAGCCAAAGGACATGACAAGATACTCATACAACCCATACTTGGTCGAGAAAGCAGTCTTCGGGATATCTTGCGGCCTGATCTTGATCTGATGATAGCCCGAATGAAGATCTATCTTGGAGAAAACTTTTGCTTTGGACAACTGATCAAAGAGAATGTCAATGCGTGGCAACGGATACTTGTTCTTGACTGTCACCGCATTGAGGGGTCGGTAATCCACACACATCCTCAAAGATTGGTCCTTCTTTTTCACAAAAAGAACAGGACATCCCCATGGTGAAGAGCTTGGTCTAATCAAACCTTTATCTAGCAACTCTTGAATCTGAACTTTCAACTCAGCCAATTCATGGGGCGGCATCCTATAAGGCCTTCGGGATATAGGTGTTGTTCCTGGTAGTAGCTCTATGGCAAACTCTACATCTCTGTCTGGTGGTAATCCTGGTAAATCTTCGGGGAAAACATCAGGAAACTCACATACCACTGGTATATCTGAGATTCTAGTAACTTGTAGAGCAGCGGAGACACGATTCAGATCAGGTGTTTGGGGAAGAATTATCTGATGCTCCTTTCCATCACGGGGATCCTTCAAAAGAATTACCCTATTCAGAGTGTCTATAATTACTCCCCAAGTCTTCATCCAATTCATTCCCAAAATAACATCCAAACTCAGTCCTGGCAATACTATTAGGGAGGTGACAATCTCTAAATCCCCAACCTTAATCTGTACATTCCTGACGACTTCCCTGGTGAGTTGATCAGCTCCTGCTGAGCTAATGCGATAACCATAACCCAAATCCGATATCTGCTCATTGTGTTCTTGGGCAAAAGCTTGGCTCATGAAAGAGTGAGATGATCCAGAGTCAAACAATACAACTGCATTGTGATTGTTGACTAGGCAAGTACCAGCAGTTACAGACTCTCCTTCTGGACTCTCTTCAACATTGGTGGAGTGAACCTGTCCAATCTTCTGCCTGTAGGGTTGGTTACTCTTGGGTTGTGGGCAAAACCGGGAAAAATGTCCTGGCGTCCCACAATTATAGCACTTGTTGCGAGTAGAAGCACTATCAATACCACCTATCCTCATAGCAGGTGTAACATAAGCATTCCTGTAACGAGGATTCTCAAACTGTGGTTCCTCTTGCAGTGGGGCATCTGGTTGGCAGGAGCTTGGATGACTAATAAGCAGAACCTTGTTCTGACTTGAGCTAGACTCAATTGGTCTCTTCTTGCTCTTGGCAGCAGCATATGCGTTGTTGCTCTCCTCTTGTAGCAAGCAATCACTAACGAACTCATTGAAGCTCTTTCTAAACGGGGCTCCAATAGTCTTCTGCATCTTGAGATTAAGCCCTCTTCTGAAACTGGCTATTTTCTTCTCTTCAGTGTCTACCATATCTGGTGCATATCGGGACAAGCGGTTGAAATCCTCAAGGTATTCAGTGATGGTCTTGTCATCTTGATTGAGCTTGATAAATTCTGCCAATTTCATAGCAATCACACTAGGGTGAATATAAGCTTCACGGAAAGTTGCCGTGAACATATCCCAGGTAATAGAAGTATTAGCTGGGTAGGTGGCACGATGATTTCTCCACCAAATTCCTGCGGGTCCTTCAAGCAAATGAGCGGCATATTCAGCCTTCTGCACCTCAGTCAGATCCAACAACCTAAACTTTTCCTCCACTGAGCTCATCCATTCTTCGGCTTCGTTTGGTTCACTTGACTGTGTGAACTTAGGTGGGTCAGTTCCCTTGAATTCTTTGTATGACTGGAGCCTATCTTCTGCATTATTGTTACGATTTCCTCCTCCACCCCTCGCATGAAAAGAAAAGCAACTCACCCAGAAACTTGTTAAAGAACTGTTCCTGGTTGACAGGAGGTGGTGGTGGCGGTTGGTTGCTCCCTCTAGCACCTGAGCGTGTTCTAACCATCTGCATAATCCAACCAATAATAATTCTCAGATGATGTTGACATAGTGTAAATGCATCGAATTTAAAGTTACACAGAATTTATTGCGATAATGAATTCATTCAACAAATACAGGTAACTATAATTCCAATAGCATCACACCCATCATCGCAATGATTATAATCAGCATGGATTATGTAGCAAATCACTTCTTTGTCCAATGTACGCATAATCCAAGGTTCGATATAGCCATCAAGACCAAAATATCGAAATCGCGCACATTGCTTCACAAAGTGGAACTCTTCCATTAAACTCATCAAGGGCTCAATTGACATCTGTAGAGTCTGGTTGTTTCAAGGTCTTCAGTGTTGATAGCCTCTGATAAACAGGATCACTAGGGATAGGGGTAGGTAGGTGGCAACTATGAAACTTCTAGGAGATTGGAGACACTGCGTCCATCATTACTGTTGTTGTCTTCTCCATCTTAATCTTCTTCTACATCTGGCGTGTAGGAATGGTGATGATCACGATAGGGTTGATAGGAATCCTCTCTTAAAAAGATCAGCTCTCATCTACTGGGTCCATTCTAGAAAACAGAAAATAGTTGTCTCTAGCAAATCCTCGGGTGTTCCATATCCAAACTTATTAGGGTACGGATTGTAGCCCTGTTGGCAACTTCTTCAGGTGATGGCTCGTATTTGGCGATAATCCAACTGCTCCAAATAGAACTGTAAGGTAGGGCAAGGATGGAAAGGTTAATTCTAGTGAGATCCGAGCTGCTAAGGTGCGGTCACCTATGGTTTGGGGTCTCTGTACGATCTGCTTAACCATATGCGAAGATACCGGGAATGTGAACCAACTTGTCTCTATGATACTCTTGCTAATCCTGGGGTGAAAGAGCTAAACAGATTTGGAAGATTGTGTGAGATTGAGAACGAGAGAGTTCAGCTTAACAAAAAGGGACAAGTACTCACTAAGGGGGAGAGACGGGAATAAAGATAAGAAAAGAAATTCTTTTATTTCATTTTATTTATGCGGATGCATGAATGACATGATGCATGAGCGTATCTTACGTCCTCACAGAATAGGAAAGATAAGATACTACTCGTTATAATCGGTGGCACATCTATCGTTCTCTCGAAAGAAAAGAAAATAAATCGCAACTAGTCGATCTACACGATTTTGCGTAGTTAGTGTACCCGCAATTTCATTTCAGCCCACAATATATTTATGCAATGCATGAATTTAAATTGCATATACCGCTTCGTCGAGGTCCACCCGACGGCATCGCATACCTTTGCGGAAAAGCACATTTTACACCCGCACACACTGTGTACCCATACACACAAGTCTGAGGGGGCACTACCCGACCAAGGAGCTCTCAAAACATTTTATTTTACCCCCTAAACTGGCGTTTGTCCGATCATGCTCTCACAACTCACATCTTACCTTGGGCGTAGAGGCAGCGAACATCATTTACAGGCGTAGAGGTATTTCGATCCATACATGACTACTCAAATGAGTAGCCCCCCGTACCATCGGCGCGCCACGGCAACCAAGCACAAACAACAAAATATGATGCAATAACCCATCCCATGTTAGTAAAGCCACCGACTGTCCTTAATTGGGCATAAGGGTATGACCATGGCACTACTAATTTTCGCAAACTTTTACTCACACCAATTTGAAAAGATTTTGTTTCGCAAAATTTTCACAAAAGATTAGTGGTTCATTTTAATTTTAATACCGGATCGGATTGTTAGTACTTGAACTAAGCTCGATGCCAATCGTGATGATGAGCCGACCAATTTATAAGAAATCAAGTATAATTCACAATTACCGAAGCAATCGCAGATCTACACTTGAGTCCATATAACCCCGGTATTCCGGAAATCTCAGAGTGATTTCAAACTCATAAACAATACAACCAAGATCGTTGAGCTCAAGTAGTCCCAATCGCGTAGGTATCTCAAACCAAATTTAGATATATTATAATCAGAGTGCGATGTACACATTTATTTCAAAGTAATTCATAGTGCGGAAGCAATAGCTTTCGGAAACAAAATAGTTGTACAAATGGAAATAAAATAAGATAGTGCCAAACAATATGTCAACCCCCGCAATAGCAAAGAGACAGGGGAAATATGGAGTCCCGCCATGCCCTAGGCATTATTCTTCAGCCACAGCACATCACATCTGGATAGAACATGCTAGACGGAGTCACCTGCAACATCGGGAATTAACCCGTGAGTACTCAATTGTACTCCGCAAGACTTACCCGTCTAAAACCAGAAAATAAGGAAAAGACTCCAAGGATTATGCTTGGCTTTATCTGGAGCTGGCTGACTCACATTTAATTTCAGAAATAAGGTTGATTAGTGCGCCTATACATACTACTAAGGTTCTTCCAAGTTAAAAGGTTATTATTATATACGTAACCATAAGTCCTGTATTGTCAAGATTAAAACATATGCTCAGCGATATATAAATAACAGCATAAGTAACTTGATCATAATTTTAACATCGCAAAGATGAATAAGATAACCATTATTGTGATATTAGACTACAATGCCGCGGAAGCATCCCGGGTTCTCACCGACCCGGGAGAGATGGCGATTCGAATCGATTTGCAAACCAACCGGGCGAATACCCCTGTCATACACTAGGTCTACGTCGCGACGGCAGACCTAATCACTTCCAAGATGTTAGGGGACGTAAAGTCTCGGACCTGTCGGCAACCCCCTCCTCTCGAGCCACCAAGTGAGCTGACCCGAAGACGCCGCTTCGGGTGCCTCTGCTTGCGCCCGATCAAAACCCAACCGACCACGCCAAGGAGGGACGTTAAGCGTACAAGTACCGGCCCCTAACCTTCCCACAAGCTTCGTGGCTCACGACCCAGCGGAGCCTACTATATGAACAGGTACGTTCAACTTCCGACCGCCTTCCGACAAAGTGAGAGTCCTTAATCGATCAGATGGAAAGACCACAATATCCATCCAACCTAAACATGTTTTATTAATCAAGTTCTCATCAGCAGCTTGTTAGTCACCCATGTGACTATCCACAATATCCTCTCAGTGACCGGAAATCACTGTCTACTGCAATCATTATAACTGAGCATTTTAACCTAGACTCTGCTAATGGATAGGGTCACAACTTCAGCAAGGATATCTGTGCATCAACGGTTTCAACCACTTCCTATATTTAATGCAGCATTCATAAAAAGGACTCAACAAATTAATTGAGAAAGCGTAGGAAAGTTCAGCATGCACCGGGGCTTGCCTTCAGAAAAGTAGCAGGAAGAAGTGAGAGTCCTTTGGAAGCTTGAGTCACGGTCCTCCTTCTCTTGTGGGGTCTTTTGGCTGCACTCCGAGACGATGAAGGTTGACCTCCGACTCCTTGATCTCCTCCCGAACTAACTCCTCCGATCCTGATATGCATGCATATGCGAGACCGGTTAATACCAATGCATAGAAACATGCTTGTATATAAATAAGGTAGCATGATGGATGAATGCATTATGATGAATGATTGTAGTAAGTGGATATCTCTTCTGTAAAAGCAAAATTAAAACTACACAAGAAACCCTAATAATCTACATCAAACAAACACCTTATTTCACTAAATGCTGAAAATGGCAGCTAGACATGCTGTTACTAAAACAGTCACACAGGGAGTTCTATAACTCCAAATGCAGCAAACAAACACTCGTTGGAAAGCTAACAAAATTGTCTACCAAACATTCCAGACTGTCCAAATCTGATTCTATCATCTACAGCCTCGAAAACAGGAAAAACAGAGACGCTGTTCTAACCTAACAAGTTACATGCAACACTAATAACTTGCAAACTAATTATGCAAAGCTTACCAAAACCTACCAACAAGCAAACAAGGTTATAAACTACCAAATAAACCTACTGGTCGGGCCAAAGGATAAACTAAATCACATGAAATGATATTCCCTAATTAAACACTACACATGCACACTATAAATATAAAAAGCTAGGATTAATAAATTGACCAAACACACTAGACCAGCAAACTAACCATACTAACAGGTCCTTATTATCATAAGAACAAATAGTAAACCACCCAAAACATATTACTTTAACATAAACATGCATTTCCAAGGCATTTTCCTAGCAACATAATTATGATAAATATGTAAACACCTTAGAAAAATCTACAAAAATTACCAAAGCATCCTACTGGTCTATCATGCCTACCATAAAAATTTCATGGAAAACTCATGCACATACTGTCCTACTCAAAAATGGCAAGCTAGCATAAAAAACAGGGCATGAAAATACTTTGTACTATGAAAAGTATGAAACTGCCTAACGATGAACATGAAAAGCTACCTAACAGTAACAAATGCATGTACAAAAATTATCATGGCAAAAACCCTAGTAATTATTTTTCTATGAATTTCCTAAGAAGGCATGGTAAATAGCACATAAATCAAAAATCACATTTCATCAACAGAACATAGCATGTATAATATTTTTCCTGCACTACACAACTAAAATCATGAACATTTTGTATAGGCACCACTATTTTATCATGCACCAAAAATTACATATGCATTTACCTAGAAACATGGCATATATTGCAATAAATCTAGATAAATATAAAAACTACCAGAAAATGCCAACTCATATTTTTCTATTGTAGATCTACTCACAAGGATCACAGTAAAATTTTCCTCACTAAAAAAGGAGCTAAAATGAGCAAGTTATGAATTTAACAAGACATGCATATCAATCTGGAAATTAAAAACAGAAAATAAAATCGATACGACAGCCGGGCCCCGCTTGTCATACTCATAGAACAGGGAACGGCGGGCGGCGTGGCGGATCTTCGCCGGCGTTGCTCCTCCGGTGACACCGATGGAACCTATGGACTCGGCTCGACGAGATCTATCCATCCATACCCATTCCCCGAGCTAAAAACGGACGGTAGCAAGGTCACCGGGGCGAGGGGCGGCGCATGGCGGCGGGCGGTGGTCGGCGTACTCGCCCGTTTTGGGCGATGGCTGGCCAAGAAAGCATGCGCACGGGCTTTGCGAGGTCCAGCGATGCAAAAGCACTAGCTAGTTGGCGGATTTGGCGAACGGACGGCGTTCGACGACGACGCACCGACGGCGCGGTATGGCATGCATGGCGGCGCCGACGGCGCGTCCGGCGAGCGGGATGGTGTGCGGGCGTGGTTAACTAGGGATTCACCTTCGGGATGCAAGGCGCACCCGAAGCGCGATCAGGAGGGGCTGCGGTGGTCGGAGGCGGGCTGGCCACGACAACCCGCGGCGGCGGCGAGCACGCCACGGCGGCGACGCGGTGGTCCGGTGAAACGGCGGCGCTTAATCGTCGATTCTACCTGCGGGTAGACCAAACGCGACGAGGTGGTCATGGAACAAGTACTTGGGCAAGAGAAACGGCGAAGGACGCGCGACGGAGAGCTTTGATGCGGCGGCGGGCATGGACGCCGATTTTTCCGGCGGGACGGAATTCCGGCCGATTTGGCCCTACCTTTGCTCGACTCGGGTTTCCAAGTGGATCGGGGAAGACGCCTAGCACGGTCGTGAGGCTGCTGGGGTGCTAGGTGGGCGGGGATGCGACGGTGGCCAAGCTTGGCGCGGTGGCGCGGCAATGGCCGTGGCGGGCGCCGGGAGCTCGCTCACGCTCCCGCCGCTAGGCTTGGCGAGGAAGGGGAGAGTGAGGGGGTGGAGTGGCGAGCACGGGACGGGGTTCCCTCCCTCAAGAAGGCACGGCACGGCGTTGACAGGTGCAGGGGAACGCGGACACGCGGCGCGGGCGTCGGCGCGTCACGACAGAGGGGGCCGGCCGGGAAAAACAGAGACAGGGAAAGTCCAAGCGTCACTAAAGGTCGAGTCAAACCCTAATTCAATCTGTTTTGTGCTGTACGTCAAGATACGTGCCGATTCAGGAAAAACTCCAATTGAATGAAATGTTCCTCGTGAAATTTTGAGCGTTTCATGTATACAAAGTTTCTCCAAAATCGGCCTAGATTAGAAACTATGATCGATCAAAGCAACGCTGCTCCGAAGGTCAAATAAAACCCTAATTCGCCTCCAATTCAAACGAACTTCGATTTTTCGAGCAAGCTCCACTCAAAATCACGCAACCGGCCTATGGCATCTTTTGTTCTACGCGAAATTATCTGCACATTTCATGAAGGGTGCACACACATGCAAGGTCTCTAGTTAGGACTTTTGAACATAACAAAATAAATCATACTCAAAGTCAACTAGGTCAAATCAAGTCAAACTATCATTATGAAATCTAATTAGCAAACATGACCAACATCATCTATGCTCTAACACCTTCCATAAACATCACTAAGAATAAATAAACATTAAACAACTAATTATGCAAACATTTCATACATGAAATGACAAGGCAAAGCATACCAAGCAGTTTGAATGCATTTAAACATGCAATTGACATCTATCATTTCATGTGCATGATTGCATGTGACTAAATGATGGTTATGCTCATGAAATGCAGATGCTAATGCCATGCTTAAAACCAGGGTGTTACAACCGCCGCAGGTGCGGCGGCCGCCGCAGGCCTGTGCCCGATCCCGCCGCACCTTGTCTCCGTGTCCGACTCCGGAGGAGTAGAGGCGGTGCATGGCGGTGCTTTTCGGGGATTTGGCGCCAAAACTTCCGCCAAGAACCACTTTCATTTCACTATAAATAAGAGGCCACACCCCCCTTCCAAAAACACAACACACACACCCTTGAGCACTTCATTCACTCTCTTTAGTCCTAGTTGTAGTTTTGAGCAAGGTTGAGCTTCAAGGAGGGCTTGTCTCCTTGGAAGGATCTTTTGGTAATATTAATATTATTATGGAGTTCCTTTCAATATTCAAGTCTTTATATTCATATTGCAATGCATTCGAACTAGAGTATAGTTACCCTCATGTTATCTTATTAATGTGTGAACTATGATCTAGTTGACATATTAATAGATAGGACTTGGCTAATTATAGAATTAACCGTCATATGTCGTCTCGCTAGAGAGTGGTCGGTTTATGTAGATTATGATGGTTTGGTGTACCTTCGGGTTTACCTTTATCCTTGCTTGTCGTTCCGTAGGGTCGGAGTCCCCGGGGGATTTAGGTAGTTTTCTATACACGTGGACGTGGTGTCCAGGTTTATAGTAATCATCAGAAATGTCGGCATCCCACGGTAGTGAGGTAGGGGGCAGGTGGTGACAGCCCTGTTCCGCCCATCGTATTCCTCCACGTTCGGATGTTGAGTTGGAGTTCTGAAAGTGTCCATCGGCTAGCAGACTAGCTGCGGGCATCTCCTCATCATATGATCGTAGCCCCACCATGATTTAGCCTCCTCATATGTAAAACTAGAGTTCACCCATGTGCAATATTTAGAACCACCTTCTCATTATAGATTCTCTTTTATCCTTTTCTCCCCCTAGTGGTGTAGTAGCTTATGTGTGTTTGTCACTATCCTGAATATCATTCTTCTTACCCCTCAATTGACTAATGGTTATTCATAAATACATTGTGGGTCATTATCATCATTATGCTAGCTAACCACATAAGCCTGCTTTCCTTTGGGAAAATATAAATCACGATACCCGAATACCACCAGGTGAAATGCTACAATGATAGATCCGTGCGCTTGCGGATTGACTAAAGTAAACACATGAATCCATCTATCATCTGATATCTCTTAACGTGATCTCTGAGAATATTATTTATTCTTAGAGATTGCACTATGAAATGCCAACTAGCATTTCTGGTGCCGTTACCGGAAATGGGTTATTATCTATTTCTAGTAATGTCATTAAGAAATATCAACAAGCATTTCTGGCGCCATTGCCGGGGAAGGCATGGTTTTCTAAAAAAAAGCAAAAATCATAAAGCTAGCATATGATGATCATAACCACATGTATGAATGATAGCCCTAGTCTTTGCAGGCTAACTCTTTTGTTTTCTTCCTGTTGTGGATGAAAACAGGGATAGTATATGATCGGTCGCAACCTACCGAACAACTTCGTTGACAATCCGGAGGCGTTGATCAGAAAGAGACGGTCCCGCACCGTTACACCTGTCGTTAATCCACCGGAGGTTGAACCCATCATCACCGTACCATCCTCATCAACACTCATGGCCAAGACACTCCGTGACTACTCAACCCGGCGGTGGGCAATGTCCCCACCGGGCAAAGCAATCAACGTTGGAGACAAGAATTTTGAGATCCGCACTGGCCTCATCACGATGGTACAGGCAAATCCATTCTATGGATTGCCAAGCGAGGATGCCAACGCACACCTTCAAAATTTCCTAGAGCTGTGTGACACCATTATCATCAAGGACGTGGAGCCTCGACGCAATCAAGCTCCCTGTTTCCTTTCTCCCTAGTGGGGAAGGCGGCGATGGTTCTACAAAGATAAAGCTCAAGTCAAAGACTGAGCAAATGCTCCATCGCGTTCCTCGCATGTTTCTTCCCAATGGGCAAAACCAATGCCCTCGGGCAAGAATCTCCAATTTCAGCCAGAATCCAAATGAACCAATTCCCCGAAAGCGTGGGAAAGGCTACAAGAGTACATCCTTGCACGCCCACATCACGGCATGGAAACATGGCTCGTACTTCAGAACTTCTACAATGGTCTTACACCCATGTGTAAGGGCCATCTTGATGCCGCTGCTGGAGGGCCATTTCTGTCCCTCATTGTTGAAAAAGCTGAAGCGCTCATCAAGAAGATGATCGAGAACCAAGCATGGGGAGAAGACAGAGCCCCAACAAAAAGAGGCATGCACAACATCAAGGAGACGGACATGCTAGTTGCAAAGATGGACCTATTACTTAAAAGATTGGGAGATCAAGCCACCGAGAAGGAAGTCATGAACAACACTCTACCACCTCCAGAAGCATTGATGACTTGTGAAGTCTGTGGAGAGCTTGGACATTCAGGCAGCAACTGCCCCAAAACTCGTGAAGAGCTTGCCTTCATCAACAATGGGTTCCATCCAGGTAACAACAACAATAATAACAATAACAATAGGTGGAACAACCAAGGACGTCCACAAGGAGGTAATGGTTTTAATACAATTACAATTCCAACTATAACTCAAACCAACCTTCTTTGAAAGATTTAGTTCTTGGGCAAGCTAAAATTAATGAGTCCATCAATAAGAAGATTTCTTATAATGATAGGAGATTAGAGAACATTAATTCACAACTCGATAATCTCACAACTGCAGTTACAAATCAACAAAAATTTAACAAAATGGTTGAGTCAAAGTTATCACATCTAGCTACTATTAAGCCAATTAATGAAGAAGGAAGAATTCCTAGCCAGCCCGCTGAAAATATCAATGAGGTGGTCACGAGAGGAGGTAAGGCCACTCGTGATCCACCACATCCTAACCATTCTGCAGCTCCACCACGTGATAACCACGCTACAAGACAGCCTCCCACACCACAAGCACCACTACCTCAGGAGGAGGATGAAGAACTTCCACCAATCATTGAATCAATGGAAAGAAGGGTCACTACCGAGAATTTTGGAGATACAAATCACATACCCTTCCCATCCAGGAGAAAGAGGCCAACCACAGATGACCAATTTGCCCGATTCCTTGAGATGATCAGCAAGATCCACATAGACATGCCACTAAT
This sequence comes from Hyparrhenia diplandra, assembly GCA_015847255.1. Lineage (NCBI taxonomy): Eukaryota > Viridiplantae > Streptophyta > Magnoliopsida > Poales > Poaceae > Hyparrhenia > Hyparrhenia diplandra. The sequence continues at coordinate 145,405 of JADLZK010007933.1, forward strand.
GGATGTTTTGCATATGCCATCATACTCAAGATACATCCGGGCCATCATCAACAAGAAGGTGCCAATGCAAACTACAGAAGTGGTAAGGCTCACAGAAGAATGTAGCGCCACTATACTCAATCGCCTACCGTAAAAAGAGGAAAGATCCGGGATGTCCCACCATCACCGTTCCATAGGGTCGCAAAAGATTGACCACGCCCTATGCGATCTTGGTGCAAGCGTTAGTGTCATGTCAAAGGTCGTGGTTCGACAAGATGAACTTCACTCACCTAGTACCAACGGACATGATCTCGCAAACTTGTCGACTCAACAATACGTTACCCATAAGGGGTAGCTGAAGACGTTCCCGTAAAAATTAGAAACTCTTTTGTGCCAGTTGATTTTGTGGTTTTGGAAATGGAAGCCACAAAAGAGACACCCTTGATCCTAGGCGACCCTTCCTCAAAGACGGTAGGAGCACAAATCAACGTTAGAGAAGGAGAAATCCACTTCAATATTGAAGGTCGAGGAGGAAACCTTCAAATTTTCGCCCCAAACCGAGCGGTGCTCCATGATCTTCCTACGTAAAAAAGAAGGCTCCGGTAGAAAGATGGGTACAATGTGAAAAGGTCAGCTCCTACTCTAATTTCCGACGTGTCGAGCAATCAAGGTAAGTCGGTAATAAATTAAGTATTTGTTTATTTCTTTATAGAGTTTATTTACTCACTTAAAATAAAATATAAAATATATATATATATATATATATATATATATAAACATATAGATGAATCTTTATTTTTCCCTTTCCAAAAACTATATAATATTGAATTTAATATGAAAATAAACATAGCCTATAAATAAAATTTTCTAACCCATAAAATAAAACTCTTGATTTTTAGCACCCCATTTATTTGCCATAAATAAAAATATACAAAACATTTTCCAAAATAATTTTTCATTTCATAAAATATTAAAATAAACTTGGGGAAAATTCAAAATCTGGAGCCAACGGTCGAAACCGACCGAAGCACCAACGATCCGGGGCAACACATGACCGTTCGCCACCCCCGCCAAAGTTGGGCGTGGGGGGGGGCCACCCGGGCCGCCGGCCGCGGCCGCGGCGGCCGCGCCCGAACGCCGCCCGCTGTCCCCGCCCGCCGTGGCGAAGTAGCCATTGTTCTCGGCCCCGTGTCGCCGGTGTTTTGCTCTATAAATACTCGAGGTGCCCGGGAGAGCTCACCACCCCTCTCATTCTCACATTTTCACTCTCCCACTTCACCTCTCCATTCTATCTCTTCTTCAAGAGCTTGTGCAAGAAACCTCTTGCAATCAACAACCCCAACGTGTCAAAGATCAAGAGCTAGTAAGAATTTTTTGAGCTAACATCACCCTTGTTCTAGTTCTTGTTCTTGTTTTGTTCTTGTCAAACATGAGCAGGATAGGAAGCAAGATCACCGGAGCATTCAACAAGGCATTGAGAAGGAGCTCCCAGCTCTCCCAAGGCTCGAGCTCTCGCCACACCGAAGCCGAAGGAAGCCCGATGCACGAAGACGACTCTCCTCCTCAAGTCCACCCAGATTTGACGATCGACCCAGCTGACGCTCCGTACCTCGACCTCCAAGATGCACGAGAGATACAAGCATACCACATGCTTAAAGATCGACCCTTCGCTCACGCACCACACTTCTCCTAGGAAGCTCTTGAAAAGCTAGGTATGGATTCCGAATTCCCTCGCATGTGGAGAGCCGTAGGATGGGCAAAGGTAGATCCTCTTGATGAACTAGGCTATAAAATGCTCACTATCCAATTCCTGTGCACCTTGAAAGTTCATGATGAGGGTATTTCTTTTCGACTTTTTCATACCCCCTACTATCGCACATGGAAACAAATTGCTGAAATCTTGGGGTTTGATAAAGCGAAATGCTTAATTGATTTTGATGCAGCCCTTCGCGGGTATAATCGTGATGCTTTCTTCATGCAAATATCTGATATTGATTGTTCTAGTGCTAGATTTGAGGCTGTTAATGCAAACATACAACATCCATCACTAAGGTTTATGCACAAATGGATGTCTAGCACCATATTTCCTAGACAAGATCCCCATCGCATTCATGACGCTGAACTAAAATGTCTTTTTGCAATGTTAAAACAAATCAAAATTGCTCCTATGAAAGAAATAATTAATTGGATGCTAGAAACCATCAAGTTTACCACCACTGTTTATTGCACTTCCCTTGTGACACGGATTGCTCATGGTGTTGGTGCGCTGGAAGGACAGAATGTTCTTTACATTCTTGACCCGCGCCCCGAGATCATGATCCAATCCTTGGTTCAAGGGCACCATATTAAGCTTGATGTAGATGACCGCGAGAAAGTCATTTATTATTTTCCGAGCTATACAATGGAGATTCCGCTTCCTAACCCGGAATACTCATTGTATAAGTCCCATTCACTTACCTTCGTTCGGATCCTTTCCCGACGGCCGCGTAAGCTCACGGTCTCACAGGTCAACCAGGAGGGTAGCAAGAGATGGGGCAGGAACTTCACGGTCACCTGCACCACCACCAGACTTTGTGCAGACCCCTGCACCTGACTTCACCACTGGGTTCGCGTCACCTCCAGTACATGGGTTCTTTTCGGCTATGCCGAACCCAGGGTACATACCGGGCTACCAGTCGGGTTACACCCCGCACCTAGATCAGGCAGGCGGCTCAGCATGGATAGGCTCCTACGAGATCTCTTCTGAGTCTGAGGGATTGCCTCCATCACCACAGCGCCGCACGGAGGAGCCTCAGACGATCCAGGACCTCAGCACACGCATCCACGGTCTAGAGGTGAGTAATAAAAATATTCATGATACACTCCACTCCTATGTACAGACTGCAGATCAGCGCCACTAGGAGTACCAGCAGGAGTTCACCGACATCCGCGCACGAGAGGAGCAGCGCCGCGCACAGGAGAGAGCATTTTGGCTCCACATGGGATATAATCCCAACCCATAGGCTTTGAGCTAGCTTGGGGGAGGACCCCCACCAGGAAAGCCTTTAATTTCCCAAGTCATTTTCAATTCCTTTCAAAAAAAAATGATAAAAGCAACAAAAATATATTCCACTCCTTTATTTGACATAAGATGGTGTAGGTTTCTCTTAAGATGAAATGATAAATAGTTGCTCTGTTTATGAATCAACTTGCACCTAGTTTATAACTTAGAATTCCTTGATGTTTAAGTTTGTTGGCTAATATTGTCTTGTCCTAAAAACTTGACAAACATGGGTTGCAAGAACATGATCCTTTTCTAAGTTATTGCCGGATATGATATGGTACAGAGAGACTCTACTATAACTTTGTTCTTAGAGAACTTGACATCGGGGAAAAAAAAAAAGAGAGAGAGAGAGATGAAAAATGGAAAAGTGTCCGAGGGCGAGTAGAGCCCACATCTCTAGAAAGAGAGGAAATAAAAGACCCAAGTCTAGGGTGAGAAGAACCCACCTCTCCAAAAAAAGAAAGAGAGAACATCACACTCTCTCAAGTATACAAAAAAAAAAGAGTATGTATTCGCATACATATGCTAAATAAATCCCGGATGGATAGTTACTCATAAGAATAAAAGAAGTAGTAGCTCTACAAAACCGTTCTATCTTGCAATCACCCAAGAATGTGGAAAAATGTCTAAAGACCCATATGATTCGAATAATAAGGATAGATGAAAATGCCAACTTATTTAAACAATGAGTGAACACTTTGTTATAAACATGGTACACTTTGATTTATATCAGGATTGAAGCAACTCCTGATCCAAAACACTTAGCTATTTGCTCGGGACGAGCAAAGGTTAAGCTTGGGGGAGTTTGTTGGCGGTCACTATCACACATCTTATACCGCCAACTTAGCTCTAATTAAGAGAGATGGGACACAGTTATGCCAAATAAACATTTACTACTCACCTAGTTCCACTTGTATTCGAGAATATTTGTTTTGCAGGAACAAACACGGAAACATGTGAGAGTACGCCAAATAAAGAGTAATGTGCAACTCAGGAAATACGCTTTGGCGAAGGGGAACGTGACAGGCCAGAACCGAAGCAAAATGGACCGAAGCACCTCCGAAAGGCGACCTAGAATGGGCCACCAGCTCACACGTGAAGGAGGAGCGCAGACGGGCCAAACACGGGCCGACCGCCGCGCATGTGCGGCGGCCACCGCAGGCTCGTGCCCGATCCCGCCGCGCCTTGTCTCCGTGTCCGACCGGAGGAGTAGAGGCGGTGCATGGCGGTGCTTTTTCGGGATTTGGCGCCAAAACTCCCGCCAAGAACCACTTTCAATTCACTATAAATAAGAGGCCACACCCCCTTCCAAAAACACAACACACACACCCTTGAGCACTTCACTCACTCTCTTTAGTCCTAGTTGTAGTTTTGAGCAAGGTTGAGCTTCAAGGAGGGCTTGTCTCCTTGGAAGGATCTTTTGGTAATATTAATATTATTATGGAGTTCCTTTCAATATTCAAGTCTTTATATTCATATTGCAATGCATTCGAACTAGAGTATAGTTACCCTCATGTTATCTTATTAATGTGTGAACTATGATCTAGTTGACATATTAATAGATAGGACTTGGCTAATTATAGAATTAACCGTCATATGTCGACTCGCTAGAGAGTGGTCGGTTTATGTAGATTATGATGGTTTGGTGTACCTTCAGGTTTACCTTTATCCTTGCTTGTCGATCCGTAGGGTCGGAGTCCCGGGGGGATTTAGGTAGTTTTCTATACACATGGACGTGGTGTCCAGGTTTATAGTAATCATCAAAAATGTCGGCATCCCACGGTAGTGAGGTAGGGGGCAGGTGGTGACAGCCATGTTCCACCCATCGTATTCCTCCACGTTCGGATGTTGAGTTGGAGTTCTGAAAGTGTCCATCGGCTAGCAGACTAGCTGCGGGCATCTCCTCATCATATGATCGTAGTCCCACCATGATTTAGCCTCCTCATATGTAAAACTAGAGTTCACCCATGTGCAATATTTAGAACCACCTTCTCATTATAGATTCTCTTTTATCCTTTTCTCCCCCTAGTGGTGTAGTAGCTTATGTGTGTTTGTCACTATCCTGAATATCATTCTTCTTACCCCTGCAATTGACTAATGATTATTCATAAATACATTATGGGTCATTATCATCATTATGCTAGCTAACCACATAAGCCTGCCTTCCTTTGGGAAAATATAAATCACGATACCCGAATACCACCGGGTGAAATGCTACAATGATAGATCCGTGCGCTTGCGGATTTACTAAAGTAAACACATGAATCCATCTATCATCTGATATCTCTTAACGTGATCTTTGAGAATATTATTTATTCTTAGAGATTGCATTATGAAATGCCAACAAGCATTTCTGGTGCCGTTACCGGAAATGGGTTATTATCTATTTCTAGTAATGTCGTTAAGAAATATCAACAACCTTTCAAGTGGTATCAAAGCCGTGGTCACCGTTTGAGCAAGGATTAACACCCTTCGATGCAAGATATGGCTAATATTGTGTTCAACCATGTTGGGGGAAAGCCTCCTCACTTTGATGGTGAGAGTTCTTTTGATCATTGGAAGAGAAAGATGAGTATGTACCTCGGTTCTATACATGAGAGAGTATTGGAGGTGACGGAGAATGATTATGTCATCCGTGACCCTTCCAAGCTAACCGATGAGGATAGGGCAAACCGGGCTTGCAATCGAATGGCACTCAACACCATATACAATGCCATCGATGCAAAGATATTTGAGGGCATCAAGGACTTGGATCGTGCTAGTGAAGTGTGGACAAGATTGAGTGAAACATATGAGGGCACGAAGGTTGTCAAGAGTGCCAAGCTATATGGCCTCATGAGTGAGGTTGAGACTTTCAAGATGAAGGATGGTGAAACAATTCTAGAGATGTTTCATCGGCTACAAGTAATTGTGAATGATCTCAAGACATTGGGCTACAAGACACAAGACCAAGACTTTTGTCCAAACCTCCTCGATACATCCAGAACTCGATTGATTGTGTGGAAATACTCAAGGAGAATCTTTGGGCTTGTCGTCATCGACTCTCATCACATAACTTTTCATCCCATTCCTTCGGGCCTTCACCAAGAATCGATGAGGAAACATAGCATAGTGTGTCTCGTCATACGGTTCATCATCACTAAAAAAAATAGAAAAAAAAGTGACACAATACGTATTAGCCCAATTCATTTCAATTCTCCAGATATTTGAGACATAAATATGCATAATCAGAAATTCATAAATGCGCTCGCATTTCATGTCAAGACTTATAAGAACAGCAAACTAGATAATTAAAACAAACATCAAAACGAAATTGAAACATATATAGTTGCCAATCTGTCCAATAGGGGAGGGAAATACATGAAACTTCATTAAATTTACAATGTTGAATCCGCTCCAATTTACATTTCAAAAATTATGAACAAACACTATTGAATGGCACAGCTACTCAAAAATTTTGAATGCCTGACCGGTACAATGAAGTTGGAACAGGGGAACAAACAAAGAGAACAGAAACAAAAACAAAACAAAACAAATTTAGCAATTACACCTCAGATTCATCCGCCGTTCCTCGCTAAATTTGAATGGATTTGTTGGGGAATCTACAAGAGATTAGGTAGACATAAATGCTATTGCCTTTACAAAACATAAATGTCATGCGGTCGAAGCACACACCATCGAAGCAACCAAGTCGTGTACCACGTAAAACTACCAAATCAAACTAACCCTAACAAAAAACCCTCCACAAAGACGCATACACAAAGCGGCTACTACATATGTGACTTCGAATACTAGAACACGGCAAATTTCAAATGACCAACGACGTACTAACCTTGCGGCCACGGTTGCGTCGAAAAGATGGCATCAAGAACCGGGCGGCGGCGACCAAACCCGAACGAAGACGAGCGGTGAGCAAAAGCCAGTGTCCAGTAGCAGCGTGCGGTGGAAGCCTCTGGAAAGGTGGCATGCGGCGTGCCATAATTATATACTATGCTCCTAGGTACAGTACGGCCCAAAAGAACAAGGCCCATTTGGAAAGTAGGGTTTTGCTTACTGTATATGCTTCCCAACAAGCAATCTCGACCGTTGATTCCAACCTAGATCAACGGTGCACAAGCACTGGGCTTGTGGCTGGTTTGGGCTGCTTTGATTGGCTCCAAATTCATCCTCCATGCTGTTCATCATCCACAAACTCACAAAGACGAGACTCTCTTGCCTTGCTTCATTTCATTGTAGGGATCGTCCCTTTCATTGTAATCAATCTACAAGCATCCGCAAATTCAAAGCATGTAGCCTCGGTTTTGCGGTGCTTGTCATCCAGATCAACTTCTCCATCCTCCAAGGTGCTCATACAGTGTAGTCCGTTCAATCTGCAGGTTATGGAAGGCCTTGCAGGCGTGGCCATGTTTAGTTGCTACTACAGCAGTTCCCCATCATATCGAATCTCTTAACATATTTTTAGAGCATTAAATGTAGGTAAATAAAAAAACTGATTGCACAGTTTGGCTGAAAAGTGCGAGATGAATCTTTTAAGCCTAGTTAGTCCATGGTTGGACAATAATTACCAAATAAAGACGAAAAGTGCTACAGTAGCCCAACCCAAAATATTTCACCAACTAAACACGACGCTACGCACGGCGAGTCCCAACAGATTGACCGGAACCATGCCTTTTTTTTCCACCACCATTTGCAGCACACCGCCCCTGGCGCGCGTGGCGTGAACCATATCGACACATGCATGAAAAATTAAATATAAAGAGCTCACACGCCTTTCATGCTAATGCCTACACCGGCTGTCCGTCAAAAGCATCACTGCTTCCTCGATCCTTGGTAGTCTTTGTTGCAGGGGAATATATTTCGCGCGTGTTCGCTCAGTAGATTCTGGTATAGCTTCCGCGCCTCCTCAATCGCGAGCCGTAGATTCTGTTCCTGTTCCGCACAAGGAGAGAGGTCAGGTTCATCAAACTCGAAGTCGAGTCATGATTCATCGTTATATATGCGCCCTAATTGTAAATTCTGATGATCATAACGACTACACAGGGTGGGTAGAAAATTTACCTTGAGTCGTAGTTGCTTCTCTGTCATCTCAAATTCTACGCACCTACATACAGAGAAAAAAAATGCAAAATAAAACATTGGTATTCAGAAGCGACTCCAAAACCGTATAGGAAAAATGACACCAAAGCAAGATTGTTAGGCTCACTCTTCACGGAGATTCTTGTTTTCTAACATCAGCATGGAATATTCCTTGAGCTCGGCCTCTCCCATAGATTTGGAAACCTGTTTTGTTTTGTCCAGAGAAATCAATCAATACAATATATAGATTGCACAACAATCAAGGCGATAAAGTGCACCAATAAGCAACAAGGTACAAACATGGACGAACAAAGCAAGGTTACGTGTACTATATACTAACCTCGATCAAGAGCGGATGAGCTGCTTTGCCGACCAAAGACTCCACCACCGTCCTTTTAGATGCAACCGCCTTCATGATAGCATCGTCGGTCCTCCTTTTTCTTGTCTCTACCAAATCGGTGCCAAAGCGCCATGGAAGGCGCTTTTGTGCGGTTGATGACTTGCATGGTACGCATCATGTTTGTCGAGGGCGACGCGGAGTAGCCCATTGGAGCAACCTCTTCTTTTCTAAAGGTGCAAGTGGAAACCTCTTCTTTTCGCACTCAAAGGTGCCGAGTGGAAACCATGATAGCATGAGCAAGTGCAAAGGCGCCATTGGAACTGCACTCACCGGAGGAGAAAGAGGAGTGGGAGTTGCCCCACACACACGTTTCGCGAATCCAATCTTTCTCAATCGTAAATATTCCCCGGGAATAAATCGAGTCATTTACAATGGTGATATTTGAGGCCAAGTATAAGAATTGGTGCTAAACTGCTAATAGAAAGATTTAGGGATTCAAATCGGGAGGAACACGTATATAGAACCTAGAACTTACCAGTACTCGTTAGTCATGTCCTTCAGGCGGGTCATCAGTCTCTGAAACTGCTGTGACTTCTTGAAGTCCTGTTTGTCATGAGTGGGCTCAATGAAGTCTACCTCCAATACCCCACGAGACGCCTTTTGCCTTCTTTGCCGCACTACTCGTAACGCTATGAAATGGCTGCAGTAGATATTAGAAAATGGTAATATGTAAATCTTATTCTTATATGTGTATGCATCCTTAAACAAAGTGAATCAATATAAAAGAAAGGGGTCAGGAAGCTCACCAAAATAAGGCAATTTTTATGATAAATATTAAATCCGTGCACCCTGATAATTGGGGCACCCTTTAAGAATCCAATAGTTGTTGTAACAACCTCATTTTTTCCGTGAATTTGGGGGTTATAAGTGATGCATTCAATACACTCTAGGTCATTGACAATGTGATGTTGCTTAACTTCTTGCCCTCGAAGTATGATCCTAGTGTGATGTGGTAGCTGTAGATACAACACGAGAAAATATAGACTCGTAGAATGCTTTATATCAGCAACAAACTCACTGGTATTGTGCAGGAGTCTTAAACTATATGGTACTAACCCTAAGAGAATAGCGTAGTCGATTTGCCAAATGGTTCTCATTAGCCCTTTTTTCAAGGTTTCTAATTTCTTCTGGATTTGGCGCTGCACTAATCATGATATCCTGAAATACAAACAAACAAGAAGAAAATTTGATGAGCAAACCGGCGGGAACACCAAAAAATTGTCGAACGCACTCGACGAAAGTATACAACATAAAAACCAACATTTATGTTAAATCAGTCGAGTGTATTTGATTGTTACATGTTGATTCGTGTCAAAGTTGAGCTCCAAATTACCATCGTCGTTGAACCATAGATTGAAGACTATAATCTTGGTGCCATGTGGACCAATGTCACGTAAGCTGTTCACCAACCATAGATTGGAACAACCATCGATATTTAACCTATATATTACTAACAAATATTAAACGAGGTTGTAGTAGCTACATCAAATTATTGAATTGAACTATTTTAAATGTTTTTTCTATACATGGGTGTCAAGTATTTATATAGAAAAGAACTTTTATCCTGTTTATAACTTAACTCTAAGTTTGTCAATTTAACAACATAACGTTTTTTAGAGTAAATAAAGTATTGTATCTGTAGACTTCAAATGGATGGCGAGGTTCAAAGATACGTTACGCATCGGCTCTTCTTCATTTGCAAAAGGGGACCATTTCAACAAACGTTGTCAAATTTGAGGAGAACTTTTGAACCATGAGGCTCCAATCGTTGAATTTTTTCCTTTTATTAGATTGCATTCATAATCCACCTAATAAGAAGAGAACATATAAGGTAAGTGGTGCGCATGTAGTGCCTCATGCCAAACAAATAAAAATAAATAAAATCACACAAACATACCATAGGAATCACAACATCCATGCGTCCGGTTTCCACCAAGAAAGTGTAGGAGAGGAGACCAATGGATTGTTGTGTAGGCAATCTGAAAACAAGTAATAACTTGGCATTATTTCAATTGATAAAAAAAAAAAGTGGTTCACAAAAGGAAAGAAATTTATGTGAGGTTGTATGTGAGGTTCATGCAAGTACACGCTCTTAGTGCAACGAGTGAAAACAATAGCATCCGCCCCAAGCCGCATTGTGCTAGTCTTAAATCCATTTCCATCTAATTAAGGTGATGAATGCCAAAATGTTAGACAATTGGGTTTCAGGAGATGACTTGCAGATTATGAAACAAAAGTTGGCAATACATTCTCCAATGAAAGATCCTGATTGTTTCTCTGAAAATCCAAAGCACATGCACCGCCTGAAAGAATCGGGATCCATGTCTCCACCATCATCGTATGTCAACCAGAAATAATGCACTCGTATTCATACATCTATCCATATTTTCCTATAATTCATTAAAAGAAGCTTCAAACGGTGCAAGCATGAACAAACTCTCTAATTCCTACAAACACCATAAAAAATCAGTGAAGTCTAGAAGTTTGTATTTTAGTTTATTATATATCCAATCCAATATCACTTGTAAAAAAGTACTATCACATTAATATCGAACCTTGAATTAGTAAAGTTGGTGATCCGTTCCGTTTGTCGATGACTTTGTCCACCAATATTGTTGTAGCGCCACCGGTTTTTATCTATTTGAACGAAACTAGTCCGGTCAGACCTTTAAGTATAAATAATCAAAGTGTATGGCTCAATGATGAATCTGTTTAATTACCGCATCCACTGCATTGTCCAACAACTCGCCCACAAATTTGTAACAAGGCAACAAAGTAAGACACAATGCAACAATAAATTAGATCAGTAGTGCGAAACCACACAAATCATACCTCCAAACGGCCATTTGTGTGAAGTTGTATTTGAGTGGAGAAATTTGGGGTGGACGCACATGCGATTATGAGTACAAGATAGCTTTGGTTGTTGTATGGACCCGCCATACCCGGATCAATTGCCTCCATTTGTTGGCTCAGGTCAAATAAAAGAACATGTTGGTTCTGAGAACTAAACGGTCTTGATCAATAAATATATGTAGCAAGCATAAGCGAGATAACAAACACACAACACTTGAAAAGTAATGTTCACGTCGAAAAGGAATCAAGTATATCCATTTTCAAACAAAAGCACATGGCAAAAAATGGAAAATCAATAAACATTTGTTGCTAGCATAATAAGCGGATGACAAACACAACACTTGAAAAGTAATGTTCACATCGAAAAGGAATCAAGTATATCCATTTTCAAAGAAAATAAATCACATGGCGAGAAAATGGAAAACTAAGTGATCAAACTTGGCATCTTTGTTTAGTACGAAACATCCAAACATGCTTACGGGGAAATTAAAAATTTTTTTTTTTTTTGGTCAACCAAAACCTTTTCTTTAGGCGAATGAAGGAATAATCTAGGTACTTATTAATAGGAATGCATGCACTAAATTTTATATAGTCAATATAAAAAGGTCGAGGCAGTCATATGTGGTCATTGAAAAAATAGCTAGCGGTATATATATGTAAATGCAGGTCGGAATGAGCGCACGCATCGTTTACATTGAAGAACCGAAGAGGGGAGTCATCATGGCATCGTAGAGGCGGTTGGTGGCCTTGCCGCGCGCTCCGCGTGGGAGGGCTTCGAGCTGCGCCGCCGCGTGCTAGCCAATCGGCCGAGCCGGGAAGGGCACCGCGCCCGGCCGGTTGGCGGCTTCGCCGCGCGCCACGGCGTGGAGAGGATGGGGAGCCGCGCGCGCCGCTGGAGTGCTGGCCACCAGTTGGTGGCCCTCGCAGCCGCACGCACGGCGCCGCCAAGGAAGCAACCGAGCTGGCCGGGGAGCTGCGCCGCCTCGACCAAGGCGGTTGGCGTGCCGAGTAGGGGATGAGCCGAGCACGCCGCCGCCGCAGCGTGCGAGCCGCGCGCGCCGGGATATCAGTAGGGTTTTACTGTTTCAGTTTGGAAGGACGGGCCGGTGAGCGGGATTTGAATGGGGCCGACGGACGGCGGCGCACGCCGCACGGCTTCAACTTGGATACCGTGAGGCGGACCTTGGAAAGTTTTTGAGCCCCTCCTTGGGCGGATTTCTCCTTTGCTCCTCGGCCCTACGAATTTCTCCTTTTGGTCGTGAGAACTAAAGGGATTCCCGTAGCGTTGCCACGGGTAGGAAGAGGGTATTGTTAAAAGATTTAATTGTACTATCACTAAAAAATCTGATCACAATTAGTAGCTATTGAGGACAATTACTTTGTGCAGGTTACAAACCGAGTTTTAATAAATAATGAAGAACTTAAATGTAGTCCCCCTCCGTTTCAAATTATAGTTCGTTTGACTTTTTTGACCCCAAGTTTGACCACCACGTCTTATTCAAAAAAATTGCATAAAAACAGTCAAATTTAAGTCATTCTTAAATACTATTTGTTAATAAAGAAAGCCATAACAAAAGAAGTGATACTTTGCACAAAATTTTGAATAAGACGAGCGGTCAAAGTTGGGGTTGAAAAAGTCAAACGAACTATAATTTGGAACGGATTTAGTATAAAACATGCTTATTTAATCTTTTTACTCGTCTCGCGATACGGGGCGGGAAGCATTTAACTTCCGTAAAATAAGTGCACTTTTTGACCAAAGACCTTTTACCGTAAAAAAAGTTGCACTTTTTGACCAAAGACCTTTTTTGCATGCTTTTTGCTTGTAGCCTCAAGTGCCATATAGGATCGGATAAAAAAAGTAGGTGCTCTAAAAGTTTCACATGTGCTTAAGGAGAGAGAAGATGGTCCTCTTTAAAGGTGTGACATGATGCTTGCAAGCCCCAAGCAATAATTTTTTGCATTGTGTAAAGTAAATAGGTCTCAATATTTCCTCATCTGGTAGTACATTTTATTTTACTAGAACCACTACCACTTGTAGATTGGCCTTGAAATCTCATCTCCAAAATTCTAGAATTGGTGGTAGTACATGTTTTTTGGAAATCTCATCTCCAAAATTCTAGAATCAATGTCTGTTTGGTAATCGTGTACTTGGATTTTTTTCTACAAGATTCTACAATCCATGTACACGTGTCGACCATATGCACACCCTTGCATGCGAATCCTTTGCGTATCCTACACACCTCACGAAGATAGGGCACACGTCGCCACCGCCGTGTGCGAGGCCGCGCTAATTGCCAGTACTACTCCCTCCACCTCGCTGAAGATAGGGCACACGTGCGCCCAGCGTCGTGTGCAAAGTGGCGCACTATGCTTTCAAGTTTCAAATTGACACTACTACTCCCTCCATCCGTCCCACAAATTCCAAAGAAGTGAAAAGTTCGCCGGTGCTTGGGACCCGGCAAATAAAAAAATGATTTTCATCAAGAAAAAAAATAATGAAGTCTCCGAACCTCGTGTTATTTACGGTGGCGACCGGTTGTAGGGGCAATTTAGGGTCAATTTCCATTTCACACTGGTTTTTGCGTACACAAGTTGGATGATTTCAATTGCATGCCAATTTCAGCAGCAATCAAACACATGCACACAACTTGCCTACAAATAATCAACCAAGTTATCTCTAGAGATTAAATAAGGTCTAAATATTTCCTACAATCATCCATCATACAAATGCGTCCGTGGCCACCATAGTAGTATAACCAGCATGATGCTAAGATTATTAAAGATTACATATGACCACTAATTAAGATAGATAAAGAGAACCAAAATATCACCAACTCTTTGGCACCAAGCATCAAAACGAGAGCCTACGAAGAAGAGCATCATCTTCAGCATCGTCACCATCATCCTTATCCACCGCATCGTCACCATCATCCTTATAAGGACCCCAACGAATTCATATACTTGAAGTATAAAATACTATTCAATCACTATATACAAGGTTAATGACACCAGTAGAAAACTATGCTGTTGCTGACACCGACGGATCATATGCTGAGACCCCATGCCCGAAGACACGACTGAAAACGATGAGCTTGCTTCCTTCTCCTTCGGCCTCGCTTCCGCGACCTTCCTGGACGCTGGCCATGGCCACGGATTCCAGATGAGCATCGTGCCCGCTGACAACGACGCCAGGGGGCCCAACGCTTTGTCCAGTATCTCCTTCGTCGCCTCCACTCCCACCGGCAACTTCTTCTCCTTCCTCGCCTTATTTGCCGCCTGCCGCTTCTTCTCCGCCCTCACCGTCGCTAGGGTTTCCTTCTCGCTAGTGTCCCTCCACAATGGGTTTGGGTCCCTGTTCTGTGGCGTCGTCATCTTCGGCGGCGGGGGGTGGGGGAGAGGGCGAGGAGTGGCGGCGGCGGTGCGCGTTGTGGGGAAAGCGAGGAGTGGAAAGCTAGAGCGGAGGGAAAGGAGTGGGAGTTGCAGCGCTAGGCATGCGGACGGGGTTAGACACAGACAAGATATGGCCCCAGGGGCACCAATTCAATTTTTATGCCGTCGCCCACAACCTAACCGCACCGGCAAAGAACCATGGTAAAAAACTTTGCAGTATTTGTATTGTATGATGCCGAGATCGGCCGGTATGTTGGCCTCTCACCGCAATTTCCAGTGGTAGCACGCGCACGGGAAAGAACAGACCGGGTCCCACCACTACGCGTGCGTGCACGGTGTAGATGAGTAGTATACAAGAGAGAGTGGTGGGTCCTACTAGTTGAATAACTAAAAAAATGCTAGTATAGCTCATAAACCAGAAAACTAAATTAAATTCCGATTAGTACACCATTGAATTCGTTTCAAAAAATTCTCCGGAACAAGATGTCACATGGATATATTCATACTAGATAAAATTATAAGTGGGTCCCATAGATGGTTGTTAGTGTCGAGTGCTGTAGAGATACATAATGATGATGTGAGTGTGGGAGGAAGTGGTATAGAGATGAGAATCTTGATGACTACTGTAGGAGTGATAGAGGAAGCATTTAAAGGATGAAGAGTGCGGATTTGGGCCCACCGCCCACCGCCGCCTCGCCACCGTGGTTCTCGCCGGCGTTCCACCGCACTCATGTTTCTCTATTTTCTTCCTCTATACATCCTAGTCATCAAGATTCTCTCCCGCACTCAATCATCCCTTCTTTTTTTATATCTTACTCTATATTTTCCATCTTATTCTATACATCTTATTCAAATTTTTGCACAAATATAATTTATTTTGGTACGACTTATTTTATCAATCATCTTGAATATTGATTAATTTATTTTATAATTTGCATAAATATTTTGAATAAGACGGATGGTCAAACATGAACTAAAATCGAACTCCGAGGGAGTATCATCGATCTTGGGGCCTACTTGTAATTTTATCAAAATATATCCATGTGAGATCTAGTTTTGAAGGATTAATTGAAACGAATTCAATGTGTAATCCGAATTTAATTTGGACTTTTGGTTTGTGAGTTATAAGATTTTTTTAGACGGTTCAAGTGGTGGGGGCCGCCGCTTGTGCTCCCTCATCTCTTCCCGCGCGCGCATGCTCTTACGTGGCTCTTTAGCGCAGTGCGGGAAGTGCACCGGGGAATACCGCGTTTGCTGGGACACGATGTGATAACGAAGCTTTACAGTAGTAGGCTCGCCAAACTAGCCGACGTGGTCTATACCAGCAGTTTTTACGATCACCAGTGCAGACAGATAGATTCGTGTGGTAGTGGGTGACACCGACGGGGAGGAGGGGAAGTGATGGCTCAATAGTGATGGTACTAGTACGTGACACTAAAAATCAGCATCCATGTCTTCGAGCACATACTATCTGCACCATCCATTTTGCATTGAGATGTGTGCACCACACCAGCAGAGAGATGCTGGCACATAGTGAAAGAAGTGAACACGGGGTGGGAACACATGAATCTCATCAACCATGCATATACTGTACAGTATGATCGATCTCATCAAATTAATAAGCTTGTTTGATCGAGATCATCAACGATCCTATACATCAAAAAAAAATCCTAAATACATCAAGCATATTATCGTGCATATGATCCATCAAATACCGCACTTTACTAACGGCGAATAAACTCTCTCACCTTTGTTTGCGGATCCTACACTCCTCATTTGCCGAGAACATGTGCGGTTTTTTGGGATCCCGTCAATCCGAAAGTTTTACCGCACCATCTTTCCCTGCGGCGATGCCCGTCATGGCGAGGCTCGGTGGGGCGGCATCACGGTATTGTGGATACCACACACCAAGGCTGCGCGCAAGCGATCCCATACATGTCGGCGAATTTCAAGCGAGAATGGAAGTTACGGAAGGTCGGCGACGTCCCGGCCATCTCGGGTCCTCGCCCGATCTCCGCATCAACCGCCGGGCATAGTCGTCGGTGGCGGCGCCCGGTGTTAGCCCAGTAGAGCAAAAGAGCAAGGACATACTTGGCGGCTTCATGCTCTGACGCGGCGGCGCGGTGCAGCATCCCAAGCGGCGGCCTGACGGTGTCATGGCCTCTGATGAAGACGTCAAACAAGCCGTCTCTGAAGCACGCCTCCGGTTTCCGACGGCGGCGAGCCGGTGATAATATTCTCGCGGTACTCGTGCCATTGCAGTACAAACACCGGGTCGGTGGGATGCTCCGTCCCACCGGGGGTCGCCGACGCCGCTTTCATCTCGCGAACGGTGGCCCGCAGCAGATTGGTGAGGTCCAACATGGGATCTTCGAGACCTTGGCGACTCGAATCGCGATCTCGCAAGCATGTCACGCGGAAGGTTTTCCATGGCGCGAGGCGGGGGGGCTTTTTGGTGGAAGCTCTAGGCGCTCTACTAGCCAAGTTTTGTGTGGTGAAGAGTGGTCGCTAGCACCGGCGCGGCGGGGAGGCGAATAGTAACCGTGGCGCCGATTGGTGTTGGTGATGAGCACCAAATGCGGGTGTGTCCAGCCGCGCGGTGCGTGGGGCGTGGGATTTTTATGCGCCCGGCGGTGCAGTCCGGCGGAGGTGTCGGCGGCGGACATGACATGCGGAACGAGCCCAAGGAAATGGGCAGACGCTTTTTTTCAGTCAAAAAAAATCATTAGATGCTCGAAAAATGTTGTTTCGAGTTGTATTTTTTGAAATACAAATTTCAAATGTTGTCGATGAAACATGATATATAAGAGTAATAGATGTAACAAAACAATATCTTGATAGAGAACGATTTTAAAAAATACTAGAAAGAAAAACCATCACATTTGGAGTTACCATGAGGGAGAAAGACTAGTCACAAGTTTTGACCACAAATTAAAAAGAAAAATTAGGGTTCTTGAGCCCTGAAGGTCTCCGACATGGTGGCACACCGGCGTGCGCGGATGTTACCAGATATGCGGTCTCTAGCGACGGAAGGACAAGCACAATGATCCCAGAACCTATCATTCCTATCTATGCTATCGGTTTATGCTCCTGCCGCGCTCGATCCCGACGAGTGCAACACGGAAGAACTTACTACACTCGGCGCGGATCCTACACTCCTCGCTGCAGAAAATGCACCACAACCTCCCGTTTCCGTCGCTCCAAAGATAACGGCCGCACCATCTGGCTCTCGCACCGATGCCCGAGGAGGCGAGGCACCGGTTGGGCGAGAGGAGGAAGATGCTCGCCAGCGCATAGTGCGTGCGCGACGAGTGGTTGTACAACACTCAAGGAGGCCAAATCCTTTCATTTTCATTTTCTTTTTCTCGCGCTCTTCGATATTGGGTGCAGCCATCGAAATTTGCCGCCGTGTCACGCTCCGGCTCAAAACCGCAACACCGCGAAAATGAGGCACGGTCGTCATCGGTTCTTGACAAGGACGGCGTTCGCATAGCATAGTGATAAAAGAGAAGAAGGGCGTGCACATACCGAGCGAGTGCATGCCTTTGAGTTGGCGGCTTGTTCCGTAAATTACCGCTTAAAAGTCGGCGAAAAGGGCAAGACGGTACCCACGGCCTTCTAGGAACACGGCAAACATGCTACCACGCTCTGCGCAGCATGCCTCGGGTTCGCCGACCCGCGGCGCAGCTTGGCAATGAGACTCGTGCAATACTGCGGCTTCCAGAACACGGCAAGTAGTACCGGAGCCCCATGACCCTAGTGGATCCTCGCGACCATGCCGACGCGGAGCGGGCATCTTGTCCTCAAGCAACTCCGACCTTCCGCGTGAGTAGTAGCCCTGCGGTGCAAAGACCGGACCGGTGGGATGCTCCGTCCCACCGTGGGGTCGCCGCACACCGCTTTCATGGCGAGCAGGTGGCCCGCAGATTGGCGAGGTCCAACATGGGACGGGCGAGACCTTGGCGACTTGAATCGCGATCTCGCAAGCATGTCACGCGGAAGGTTTTCCATGGCGCGAGGCGGCGTGGGGGCTTTTTTTGTGCGGTCAAGAGTGGTCGTTTGCCACGGGCGGCGGGGAGGCGAACATGTGTTGGTGAGCACCGCGGGGTGTCCGGCCAGCAGTCTGAGGGGACGGGTGTCATCCGGCCCGCGCAATCCCGGCGGAGGTGTCGGCGACGAACATGACACGCGGAACGAGTCCAAGGAAGTGGGCGACGCCTTTTTTTAGTCAAGAAAAACTAACCCAATGCGGGTGCGTACTAAGATAAACATTTTCAAACTATTACTACATGTTTTTCCATGACAAGATGATCTCAAATCAAAAAGTTGTAAACTATAAAGTTTCATGGATAGTTGAGAACTACAATCGGTATGTTTGGGGCTTGTCTATCGAAGTCACTTAAAACATTTAAATTTCAATTTTCAATCTTTTTGAAATTGAGGCGTAGTTTTCCTTTACAAGATAATGTCAAATCAAAAAGTTTTAAGCTAGAGAGCTTCATAACTTAGCAAGATCGACAATTCTTATTTTGGTTGTTTCCCCATCCGACATAGTGCTAATGACATTGTTCACAAATCTTAGAAATCTCTCTCATAGATCCATAAACTTTATGAGACGTGTAAATCTAGTGAATAATGTTACCGCGACGTCGTCGGATGAATAAATGACCAATATAAAAAATATGTACATCTTAAGAAGCTATACAACTTTTGTGTTCATTACTTCTTCTGCGCTAAAATCATTAGATGCCCGAAAAATGTTGTTTGAAGTTGTATTTTTGAAATCCAAATTTCATTTTTTTTTTTGAGATTACACAAGACAACGCACATGCTCAACACGCATGCAAACCCTACCCCTATGAGCACCTTTGAAGGATTGAGCCGACAAATCTTGAAGTTCACGAAGTCACCACGGCGCCTCATTTGTCGACGGCGACGTCGCCGCCACTTACATGCATAGCGTAGGAAAATCGTTGAATAAATCCGGGATAAAGTGTCACACCCAGCATTTGAACCCGGGGAACATGACAAGAGTAAGGGCACTCCCAACCCAGACTTTATGGTAGAGTCTAATAAGGTCATTTATTATCTCTAATATCGTGGACTTGGAGTCTAAATAAGACTTGGAGTCTTGGTTATTCTCCATCTCTCTTCCATAAATATACTGCAACATCAGCACCACATCATCAAATTACAATAAATATGAATGTAATAAATACGCTTGTAGACTCTACTCCCTCCATCCCTAAATGTTTGTCTTTTTCGCTTCCGAGAAACTACTTTGGCAATTATATATTAAAATATATAAATATTTATGCTAAGTAATTAGTATCATCGGAAAGATATTTTTGTCTTGTTTTTTAATAAATTTATTTGTAAACATAAATTTTGCATGTATTTTTGTACAAATCGAGTCAAACTTGTGGCACGAAAAACCAACGACGACGGTCAATTAGGGATGGAGGGAGTATGGTAGAGTTTGCATTGTGAGTGCTTTAATAGATGTACTCCCTCCGTTCAAAAAGCTTGCAATTATGCGAAGCGTGTCGGTCAAATTTTCTCAACTTTGACTAGATAGGTTTCTGAGATAACATGTGCAACATTTATATCTCCAAATAAATTTATTAAAAAACTAGATTTAAAGATCTTTCCGATGATACTATTTACTTAGTATAAATATTTTATATATTTTAATATATAATTGCCGGCAATTTAAAAATGTTGACTCCTCGGGAAGCGAGAATTGCATGTTTTATGGAATGGAGCGGAGGGAGTAACAAAACAATCTCTTGATAGAGAATGATTTTTTTTTAAAAAAAAAGAAAAAACCATCACATTTGGACTCTTACTAGTACTACTACTTGTATGAGGGAGAAAGACTATTCACAAGTTTTGACCACAGGTCTAAAAGAAAAAATTACTAGGGTTCTTGAGTCTTTAGATTGAAGAGGCCCTCCACGGGATCCTCTGCGGCCATGGCGGCGGAGCGCAAATGTCGTCTCAAGCAACTCCCGCGGGAAAAAGTTCTCCATGGGTGGCTCGAGGGCGCAGCGGCACGGCTTTCCTCGAGGCTCTCGAGCGCCGTGGGTCGGGGAAATAATGGGTGGGTGCCCATCCGGTGGAGACTAGTTGTACTCCCTACCGGTGTACTAGTACGAGTACTCCACCTTACATGTGGGGCTGTCTTTGTCGGGCGCAGAGGTCGAAAGTGACGACATGACGGCTCCATATAGGAGTAGGAGTAGTAGTAGTACTACTACTACTATTTTTTTTCCATGACACGTCTTTGATCATATCCACACACCTTGCATGCGTATCCCAACCGGCGTGTCCTACACACCTCGTTGCCAAGAGGGCGCACGCCCGCCATCATTCGCGAGTGTCATCAAGATCGATGCCGGTCTCAATCGGCGAGGCACCGATTGAGATGGGCGGTCGAGGGGACGAAGGGCCGGATAGAGCAATAATTAAAAAAATCAATTTTATAAAATATATGGAATTTGACCTTGGACCAATAATAAAATTTATAGAGATTCAATTTTTGAGCGACTTTCATGTCCCATTAAGATTCACTTTAAAAAAATTTTTTTTTTTTCTTAAAGTGTGTACATGCGCGCACACAAGCTTACTAAAAAAACTAAGTCACTCCTTGAAGCCGTTAAGAAAATCTCAAAGGCCCATCCATAAAGTGCAAAGGAGGGAGTGCAATTCCTTTAGTACCACATTGCTAGTTGAAGGTGGAGTGAACCCACCTAAATATGGAAGTGTGAAATCTCTTGTTAGAAAAATTATTAAGGAGAGAGGAGGGTCGACATAGCATTCCTTTTTATGAAGGATCACATGACTATGTGCTTCTTCATAAAAAGTAGTGTCATGTGAGACCTCCCTCTCCTTCATAATAATTTTTTAATTTAATTTATATAGATTTATTTTTTTTTTGCAAAGCAACTTTCATAGCTCGAGTTTCTTTTGCCATATGGTGGTAGAGTACCTTTCATTAATCTCTCGCTTCTCTTTTCTTCCTTTAAGCCATTAAGAAAAAAAAAAAAAGCACCTTTTTATGAAGGATCAAATGACACTATAGTTTTCATACAAAGCGATTGCCAAAAATTACATATGAGGGGACAAAGATTTTGTCCCAAATAGGATAATGTTACAATTGGGATTAACTCCTCTTGTCGGGGTCAACAATGGTCGGGACTAAAGCTCCCGGATCGAAAGTACATTTCTCCACTAGTGAAGTATATCACAACTTATATAACACATCGGTTTTCATCATC
Organism: Hyparrhenia diplandra; assembly: GCA_015847255.1. NCBI lineage: Eukaryota > Viridiplantae > Streptophyta > Magnoliopsida > Poales > Poaceae > Hyparrhenia > Hyparrhenia diplandra. Next base: position 167,429 of record JADLZK010007933.1, read on the forward strand.
ATGCACCTAGGTAGGTACCCTAGTATCGGACATCAACCATCACGTATGCACCAAAAGCTATCAAAATAAGTTTGTTTGATCGAGATCAACCATCTAGAGATCGAGGTAGCTATACACCGCATAAGATCGATCAATCGATTGAACACGATCAAAATGCCCGAATGGGGGACCGATGAACCTCTCTAGCACCCGTCGCGGATCCTACACTCTTATTTGTAGAACCTATACGAGATGTACATATTAAGAAGTTATACAACTTTTATGTGCATGACTTCATCCGCTGAAATCATTAGATGCTCCAAAAATTTTGTCGAAGTCTGTATTTTTTTGAAATTAAAATTTCAAACGTTTTAAAATAACATGACAAAAGTAATAGCAGTAAGAATACAATTTCTTGATACAACATTATTTCAAAAAAAAAATAGAAAGAAAAACTATCACATTTGGAGTTACTATGAGGGAAAAGGACTAGTCACGAGGTTTTGGCAACAGATTAAAAAGAAAAAATAAAAATCGAGTTCTTGCCCGAAGGCCTCTGCAAAGCATGTCTCACGGAAGGTTGTCCACGGCACGGGGTCAACAATCCGCGCTTCGATTGGGGCAGCGATAATGCGGGTGAGTTAAACCCCGGGCGGGGCGGTGCACTCGGGCGCGATGGCGACATGACCGTTGCGTAAAAAAAATTTAGGCCCTCCTATTCCCGTGACACGCCCCGATCATATCCACCACACCCTTGCATGCGAATCCTTTGCGTATATCCTACACACCTCATTTGTAGAATAGGGCCCACGCCGCCGCCACCATCGTTCCGCCCAATCCTTTGGCGCAGCGCGATGTGTGTGTCACGCTATTTGGACTGCACCGTTTTTTTTTTTTTTTGACAACCACCGCACCCATTGGGAAGATGAGAACGAAAAAGATGACGCCTTTTTTTTCAAAGACACTCGTTCACAAATCATTTCAATCGCAATCAAAAATCCAAACAACACAAATTTGGAAAAAATATAACACAATGCATACTTAGGATCTTTCCAACATCATCCATACATATGATCGATCAAATTTAAAAAGACCACTCTTTACTATTAACGATGAATAACCTCGACCTTTGCTTGCGGATCCTACACTCCTCATTTGCAGAACTTGTATGACGGCTAGAATTCCGTCCATGCGCCAAATGCTACCGCACCAGTCTTGCCCTCTGCGGCAATGCCCGTCATGGCGAGGCTCCGGTGGGGCGGGATCACGGTATTCTGGATGCCACACATTAATCAAGTCGCAGGCGCAAGCAACCCCACACATTTTGGCGGATTTCAATAGAATGGAAGTTGTCGAAGGTCGCGTGACGTCCCGCCGTCTCCGGTCCTCGCCTTCGATCTCCCGCATCAACCGCTGGGCACGGTCATCGTCGGCGCCCCGGTGTTACCCCCAGAGAGCACAAGAGCAAGGACATACTTGGCGGCCTTATGCTCGCCGCCGCGCGCGCGCAAAGATCGCGAGAGGCGGCGTGATGGTGTCACGGTCTTCGATGAAGACGGCATACAAGCCCCGGCACGAAGCACGCCCGGGTTGCCGACGGCCGCGAGCTGTTGATCGGACTCACGCGATACTCGCGCCGAGTAGTGGAAAAGCCGGCCGGGTAGCGGTATAGCGGCGGGTCAGTGGGATGCTCCGTCCCACGGGGATCACCGCACGCCGCTTTCATCTCGAAAAGGCGCCCGCAGTTGCGGAGTGCCTCTATGGGATCCGCTGAAACCTTGGCGACACGAATCGCGATCGTGCAAGCATGTCACGCGGAAGGTTTGCCATGGCGCGAGACGCGGCGTGGCGGGGTTTTTTTGGAAGCTCGAGCGCGATCTAGGCGGCGCGGTTTTGTGAACAGGCGAAGAAGAGAGGTGACGAAATGCGGGTGTAGTTGGCAAAGAGAGGTGAGTAGCAAATGCGGTGCGGGGAGATGTAGGATTTTATGAGTGGGGCGGCGGCGCGCAGCTTGGCGAAGAGATGTGAACAAGTAAATAATGTGGGCGCGTAGCCCGGTGCACTCCGGCGGGGAGGTCGAGCGACGGACACACAAACCCGGTGGAACGTAAGGGCGTCGTAAAGATTGCAAAATCCAAAATCAAGAGAAGAGCGCTTCTAGCTGATTACGGATGACAATTTAGGCCCGTTTGAATCCAAAATCCAGAGAAGTTTAGATTCTAGATTTTTAAAATCTAGAATCTAAGGGTGACAATTTACTATTTTGCGCCTCATAAAGTGCAAAGGGCATAATGGAGTGCGAGGGGAAAAAATAGGTGAAATCGGATGCTAGAATCCCATGATCCAAACAACAAATTGGATTTTGAAAAACCAACTAGAATCAGATTTTTAAAATCTAGAATCAAATCCAAACGGGGCCTAAATCTAGTAGCACCTCGGCACAGGTGCCAAGGGGGAGAGTTCGCGGCGGCCCATTGCTGCGTGGTCGCATGCGGCGGGAATCGTGAACATGAATATAACACGAAGAACGAATTACCACATATATACAGCAACATATACACAATAAAGTCAAAGTAGGGGAGCCCCCCTCCTGTTATCTTCAAAAAAAAACATATACTACACAATAACACGTATTGATTCATGCAAGACCACTACCTACTCATACCCACTGTGCACCAAGGAAGAACCTATGGCACTCGGCGCGGATCCTACACTCCTCACTGCAGAACAGATTGTACGGCTCCCATACTCCCGGCGCCCAACCATCCATGAAGCCACACCTATCTGACCATCTGCACCGATGCCCGTCCTGGCGAGGCAGCGGTTGGGCCAGAGCAGGAAGAAGTTTCCTCTCTGCATGGGGCATCACCAAGTCGCCGTGCAACACTCCCATTACCTGTCCGCGGAGCTTTGCACAGTTCGCAGTACTCCAGGGTGCAGCCATCGTCGCCGCCGTGTCGCCTTCGATCTCCCGCAAAACCGCCCGGGCACGGTCGTCGTCGGCGGCGCCGGTGTTATCCCCTCAGAGCACGAGCAAGGACATACTTGGCGGCCTTATGCTCGACGCGGCGGCGTGACTGCAGCATCTTGCGGTGGCGCGGCGGTGCAACGGTCGCGATGAAGACGGTATACAAGCCGGCTTTGAAGCACGCCTCCGGGTTGCCAACGGCGGCGAGCCTGGCGATAAGACTCTCCCGATACTCGCGCGAGTAGTGGAAGGTCTCCCAGCCCCCCTGCCGGTACAGCACCTTGTCCAGTGCGATGCTCCGTCCCACTAGGGGGTCGCCGCACGCCGCTCTCATTCGTGAATAGTCGCTCCGCGAGAATGTGAGGGCCTCTATGGGATCCGGCTGAGACCTTGGCGACGCGAATCGCAATCTCTGCAAGCATGTCAACCGGGAGGTTTTCCATGGTGCAAGACGTGGCGCGGCGCGGCGCGGAAGCTCTGAGCGCGCTCTAGGACGTTTTGTGCGGTGAAGAGAGGTGAGCACTGAGCAGCAATGATGCGGTGCGTAGCCCAATGGCACTACGGCGGCGAGGTCGAGCGACGGACATATATAGAGGCACCGGCGGAAAGCGAAGCGTCGAAGGAAATGGGCAGACGCCCTTTCAATCAACCATAGTAGAATAAATGTTTTCAAACTTATCCCTCTATCCCTAAAAGCTTGTCACCGCGTTTCCCGAGAAACAAATAGGAATTATATATTAAAAATATAAATTTTATGCTAAGTAATTAGCATTTCGAAAAGATAGAAAAAAATGCCGGCAATTATATATTAAAATATATAAATATTTATGCTAAGTAATTAGCATTATATAAAAAGATTTTTAAGTCTAGTTTTTTTTAACAATTTTATTTTAAGATTTAAATGTTGCACGTATTTTCAAAAATTTGAGTCAAACTTATGGCACGCATCCCACGGCGACAAGCTTTAAGGGATGGAGGGAGTACATCTCAAATCAAAAGGTTGTAAAAGCGTACAAAGTTTCATGGATATCCGAGAACTACAATCGTTATATTGGTGGTTTGTCTAACCGAGGTCACTTAAAACATTTAAATATCAATTTTCAATCTTTTTGAAATTGAGACGTAATTTTCCTTTACAAGATAATGTCAAATAAAAAAACTTTTAAGCTAGACGGTTTCATAACTTAGCAAGATCGACAATTCTTATTTATACCGAGCAAAACTAACTTCGCCCGCGGCGGGCCCGACTAGAGCCCGGCGTGTTTTGGCCCGCCCACGAACCTTATTGGATAGGGGCACGGACAAAGTTCTTGAAGCCCCGATAAATTTTTTTTGGCCCGACCCGCACCGAAATATTACATTTTTAGCTATTATTTTGTAGTGGAAAATGCGCCGGTAGCCCGCCGGGCCCGGCCCAAGCCCCCGGCTAGGAAAATCTAGGCGACTTCCCTAGTGGGACGTCATGGGGCGGGATTTTTGGTCCGAAATAACCGGTTTTTTCGGCCCGCACGAAAAACGCCGGTATATTCTTTATTTTGGTTGTTTCCCCATTCAAAATAGTGCTAGTGACATTGTTCACAAATCTTTGAAATCTCTCTCGTTGTTTCATCAACTCTATGAGACATGTGTAAATCTTGTGATGAACAAAGTTATTTGCGACGCCGTCGGATGAAGAAATGACCAATATAAAAGATGTACATACTAAGAAGTTATACAATTTTTATGTTCATGAATTCTTCTACTAAAATCATTAGATGCTCCAAAAATGTTGTTTGAAATTATAATTTTTGAAATTCAAAATTCAAATGTTATCAATAAAACATGACAAAAGTAATAGCGATAAGAATACAATAGGTTTATACAACATTATTTTATGAAATTTTAGAAAGAAAAACCATCACATTTGGAGTTATTATGTGGGAGAAAGACTAGTCACAAGTTTTCGCCACGCATTAAAATGAAAAATCAGAGTTCCAAAGAAGTCGGCGGCGGCGAGACGGTGCCGCTGACCTTCCACGAACACGGCAGACATGCCTGCTCTGAAGCACGCCTCCGGGTTGCCGGCCTTGGCGAGCTTGGCGATGAGACTCGCGCGGGTAGTACAGCGGCCCCCAGCCATAGCCATAGCCGTCGACGTCGACCCGCCACCGGGTGCAAAGACACCGGTCTAGTGGAATGCTCCGTTTCAAAGATGGCGCCGCGGCACGTTTTTCGTGTCCGTGTACGGATGGCCGTAGATTGACCCGCCATCGGCATCGCTACGGCGACGACGACGAGCACGGAGGCGCGGCTGAGCCGCTACGGCGGCGACGAGCACTGGTGGCGCGTGGTGGGGGGGTGTGCCGCCGGAGCACGGCCGGGTCGGTGGCAAAGGACGGCGGAGAGGGCGGGCCCGGGCGCGCATCCAGACGGCGGCGCCGTCCGCGCGGCGCTCTCTCTCTCTCTCTGCGCGCGGAAAGTTTCATGAGGTCTGCTCATGGAAAGATTCCTCTAGAAAAAATTCATGAGGTCTGTTCATGATTGTTGTTCTTCCCGCGAGGAAAAATTGAATTCCATGAGGTATGAGCTCATGGATTTTTTCCTCTGTTTCACCCGGAAACCAAAGAGCAAGAACCTTTCCTGTAAAATTCCTTTGGCCCTAAGTTTGTTCGAAAGTTTTCAGCCATTTAGATCGAGGTAGCTATACATAATATATAAGATCGATGGATCGATTGAACACGCGCTCAAAATGCGAGAATAGAGGACCGATGAACTCGACACTCGTTGCGGAACCTACACTCCTCGCAGCGTAAAAACGCTCCACGACTCGATTCCGTGCATCCGGCTTCATGCCCGCACCATTACGCTCTCTCAGACCGATGCCCATCATGGCGAGGCACCATTTGGGCTATAAGGCGGGTTGTAGGCAACTCTTGTATCAAATGCGCCGCCAAGTAGAACAGCCTAAAATCCCATGCCTGTCGGCGGGGCCGAGTACAATTGATGTTCTTCCACGTCCCAGCCGTCGCCGGGTGGTCGCCTTCGATCTCCCGCAACACCCGCCGGGCATAGTCGCCGTCCGCGGCACCGGTGTTTGCCCTCAGAGAGCACAAGAGCAAGAGCATACTTGGCGGTTTCATGCCCCGACGCGCGGCGGTGCTTGCAAAGATCTCAAACCGCGGCGTGGTGGTGCCGCCTTCGACGAAGACGGCATACATGCCGCCCCGGCACGCCTCCGGGTTGCCGACGGCGGCGAGCTTGGTGACAAGACTCTTGTGATACTCGAGCGATACCAACCGCGCCCGGCGGTACAGAAACATCCGGTCCAGCGGGATGCTCCGTCCCACCATGGGGTCGCCGCGACGCCGCTTTCATATCCGAACAAGTGGCCCGCAGATTGTGGAGGTCCTCCATGGGATCCGCCGAGACCTTGGCGACACGAATCGCAATCTCTCGCAAGCATGTCACGCGGAAGGTTTTCCATGGCGAGGAGGCGGCGGCGCCGCGGGGGCTTTTTCGGTGGAAGCTCGAGCACGCGAAGAGTGGTCGCTATCACCGGGGCGGGGAGGTGAACAGCGGTGGCGCGCCGGTTGGTGAGCGGCAAATGCGGGTGCGTCATCGCGTAGCCCTAAGACAAGCGACATGGGTGCACTCCGGCGGAGGTGTCGAGCCACGGACATGAACCGCGGAACAGGTTCAAGGAAATGGGCAGACGAACTATCCCAATGCGCGTCTATACGATAAATGTTTTCAAACTGTTTGATTTTCCATGACAAGATGATCTCAAATTAAAATGTTATAAACTACAAAGTTTCATGGATATTTGAGAACTACAATCGTTATGTTGGGGGCTTGTCTATCCGAAGTCACTAAAAACATTTAAATTTCAATTTACATTTTTTCTTGAATTGAATTTTTTTATAACCATTTTTTTTTCTTGAGATTGATCGAGACACTAAGAGTTTCATAACTTAGCAAGATCTACAATTCTAGTTGTTTCCCCATCCGACATAGTGCTAGTGACATTGTTCACGAATCTTAGAAATCTCTCTTGTACATTCATAAACTCTATGACAGTGTAAATCTTGTGGATAGTGTTACCGCGACATCATGATATGAAGAAATGACAACTTTTATATTCATGACTTCTCCTGCTGAAATCATTTTAGATGCTCGAAAAATGTTGTTTGAAGTTGTAATTTTTGAAATTCAAACTTCAAATGTTGTCGATGAAACATGACAAGAGTAATAGAAGTAAGAAAACAATCTCTTGATAGAGCATGATTTTACAAAATTTTAGAAAAAGAAAAACCATCACACTTGGAGTTACTATGAGGGAGAGAAAGACTAGCTAGTCACAAGTTTTGACCACAGATTAAAAAGAAAAATTAGGGTTCTTGATCCCTAAAGGTCTCCGACATGGCGGCACACCGGCATGCGCGGATGTCAGGTCTCTCTCTAGCGACCATCACCGTGTCATCAGCAATGATATCTTACCGGCGACTTTTCGAGCACAGGTCAAAAAAATTTAATAAATATTATTCGTCTTATTTTCACTACTATAATTAATCCGACGCTTCTGCGACAAGGAACCGAAGTGTTCACGCCGGCTCGCCCTCTGCCGCCGGCAGGCCCCCGTAAAAAGTATTATTGGAAAAGGTTTTGGTCAAAACTTTTTTGGGAATATAAAACTCGTCGTTCCGTCCATCCTTGGTGCAGGCCGCCGTGCGGTGTCATCGCACCGCACAGACTCTCTTTTTTCCAACACGGTCCGTAGAATCGTAATCATGACATACCTCAACACTGTGTACAGTAGGTGTATTGTACATCAGGGGTCACGTATGGAGTCATTTCACATGCCTGTTCGATCGATCGAGAGAGAATGAGGTGAGTGTTCGATGCCAAATTTGTTTCAACACAAGGCCAAAATTTGGCTCTTTAGAACAAATCAAGCTGAATTGTTGAGCCACAATGCACAAACTAGCAATACAGGTTGAATACAGATTCTTGGAGAGCCGGAGCATTCCAAATTTGAACAACTTTTTGATAATATAACAACATTACGGAGAACAGGTTATTTTGCTAGCGCCTGATTTTGGCTGATTTAATAGTATTCCGTGAGACATAACAAGCTGAAACAAGATGAAGCAAGAGCACACGAACATTGTCAAAGAGAGGAAGCAAGACCTAAGCTACGAAGACATTATATGGACGTCCCTCGGGTCCAGACTCGAGTAGGGACGACGACACCCTCGAGGAGCTTGGCCGGATTATAATCTCCAGCGTAGGTCTTAAGCGCTAGCCATGGCCATGACCAGGGCTCGAGACCTACACGGGAGATTATAGTCCTACGGCCGTGAGCCCCACTGGTCGAAGTCCACTAAAAGGGTCTCTCAGCAAAACTTGAGTCCGACCCAGAAAAATGCTCAACTCGGCGAGGAGAGGGGAGCAGCCCCGCCGGCGACCTCCAGCACCTGAAGCCAAACTTTAAAATAGAAACTATATGTAAGAGCCAAATTATTGAGCAATATAGGAGGAGTCACATAAATTTCTAAGACAACAGACCTGTTCCTAGCGTTCGCGCTGGATTTGGTGTTGGACGCTAATTCAGTGTCACTCAAGACTTGTCTCTGAGGGAGACATGCATTCCAAACGACACTTAACTCCAAGAAGGAGTTGGCAAAGCAACACAAAGAAAATGTGCTTTTCTTGCCACATTTTCATCGACCTCCTCCCCATACTTTTATAATCTCCCGCGTAGGTCTTTGTGGTTGTACAAGCTATAGCATGAATCACACAAATATTCAAGACAAAACAAAACCTTTTTAGAGCCACTAAAAAAACTTCAAAAAAAAAGTGCATTTCAGAGATCTCAGCGGTGTTTACCCAAGAAGATGTGCTTCTTTTGCGACATTTTCTTCGGCCTCCTTCCCAACCCAACACTAGCTAAAACAAGAGATCGAGAGCGGCCGGGACTTCGAGAGACCACATGAAGTCGAGATCTGAACGGCCGGGACTCGATCCAGATCCGCAACCAACCAAAAAAAAAAAAAAAACTTACGTATTTCTTTGTTTCAAAAACCACATGAAAAACCATATCTAGCTGCATGGATGTGATAAAGAGCACCACCGCCCGGGATGGAGACGGCGAAGGCAAGAGGCGCACCCCGTGTCGGACCGCTCTGTACTAGGTTTGGTTGAGATGAGTTTGGAAAGTCAGGACGGAGAAGAGGTGAGAATGTACAGTATGAGAAGAGGTGTAGTATGGGACAAGGAAGAGACGAGTGACTGCGAGAGAAAACTGCCCATAGTATCACTATAAGGAATCCGAGGTGGCAACTGTAGAGTGTTCGATGCAGACACCATGGTCCCACGGTTAATGTAAAAGGGCGACTGTAACTTGTGTGCTATTTTGAAATTTCAAACATTGTTTGGAGTAATAGGACTATGGGAGAATTAGGAATTTGGCCCTGAAAAAAGTTTGTCTTAGGAATCTGGCATCATTTCTTTTGAATTTGGGAATCGGCCTCAAAACAAAAATTTGTTAGGAATCGGCCCTTCGTCAGTTTTTTGGAAAATATGCATGCTCATAATGCCCACACAACACCACAAAAGACTAACAAATGTTGTCCATGAAACATGACAAGAGTAATATAAGTAAGAAAACAATCTCTTCATAGAGCATGATTTTACAAATTTTTAGAAAGAAAAACCATCACACTTGGAGTTACTATGAGGGAGAGAAAGACTATAGCTAGTCACAAGTTTTGACCCACATATTAAAAAGAAAAATTAGGGTTCTTGATCCCTGAAGGTCTCCAACATGGCGGCACACCGGCATGCGCGGATATCACCAGAGATGAGGTCTCTCTAGCGATGGAACGTCCATCACCGTGTCATCAGCAATGATATCTTACCGGCGTCTTTTTGAGCACAGGTCTGTAACATACCGCATCTTGTTATCTTTGTACTGTACGCTTTCAAATTGAGTATATACTATATTGGACAGATTTCAGTTGCACCGTCACTCTATTCACTCATCATTTCAGCAACATGTATTATACGAAGTATATCACAATTCACAACTATTAAAACACATCTCAGTTTTCATCATGAGGCACACACCCTCCATCCCACAAATAAGTGCACTTCTTATTTGACCGTTCGTCTTATTCAAAAAATTTTAATAAATATTATTTGTTTTGTTACGACTTGTTCAATCATTAGAGATATTTTCCTCATGATGTATTTCTTCTATTATTTGCTTAAAATATTAAATAAGACGAATGGTCAAACAAGAATTGTAAAAGTCAAAGATGTTCATTTATTTGGGGAATCGATGATTCTACCCTCCTTTTAAAGGCCAAAGGCGTTTCTACCCTCCCTTTTTTCAACTGTGCAATTTTACCCTCAGTTTTCTTGATTGGAAGTGCCGTTTACCCTTATTTTAGACACCGTCAACGGTGAGAAAAGAAAAAAACAAGCGGCCCAAAGGACCACCGTGCCCCTTGGTTGGACAGGAAGCCGCATGCGCTTTCCTCGTCACGAAGCCGCATGCGCCCGCGGGATCCCGAAGCCGCCCCTTCGCGGAAAAGCGACGCCGCCGCAGAAGAAAAAAAATTCCCCGTCGCGAGATCCCGAGGCCGCCCGCCGTCGTCTCCCTCAGCGCCGATTCCAACCTCCACACCGCCGATTCGTCCCTCCCCGCGCCGATTCCTGCAGTCCGCCCCCTCCAGCACAACCACCATGAGGCCGGGCGGATAGGGTTGAGGGGCTAGGGTTTCAGGGGTGGTCCGGCCGGGCGACGTCGCCGGTGCCCCCGGCGGCCAGGGGAGGAGGCCCTCAGCGCTGCCAAGGGAGCTGCCAAGGGAGGAGGTCGTCTCTCTGTTCATCTCCCTCTCTTCCTCATTCCAGGACAGCCACTATGGAGGAGCTAAGGTATTTCCCCAATTTTACGGCGTGTTTGTTTCCTACGTGAATTTGTAGATAGGTTGGCTTGTTTATTTTCCCAATTCCCGAGCATGTTTATTTTCTCTGTTGTGATTTGTAGGATAAATCGCAATAAATTGGAACTTGTTGTTAGAGTTCGTTCATTTTTCAGCTTGTCAGACAATGGTTCAAAAACATGGTGTCAAGGTAGAACTTTGCCAGCTAAGGTTATTGACCCCAAAAGTTTTAGGTTCTTTGCAACTAGTTGATTTCATTGGGGAGCATTGCTTTTTGGGGTTCAAAACAAGTATGTTACATTGTGGCGTGATTTAGAGGATGATTCTATGGAAATTAAATCGGATGAAAATCTGTTGGAGTGGTTTCAACTCAATGATAAGAGTGGGTTAGTATGTATCAATGCTCAGGTCAATGATTTTGAGGGGCCACTAGAGTTTTCTCCAACAAAGAGAAGGTTTCACCCTACTTTGAGGGCTAATTTACTCTCAATTGAGGAGGGCAGCAGTGAGAGAGACACAAATAAGAGAGCCACAACCCCACCTAAAAAAAAGACATTGTTCTCCAAAAAAAAGAGAGCTCCAGCCAAAGAAAGTGCTTTTGATGAAGAGGTACTTAGTGATAGCAGCTATGACACTGACTTAGCTGCATCATCTGGTGCTTCTGACAATGCTTGGTCTGACTCTGACTCTGAGTTTGATCCTGATGGTGAAATTGTTGATGAGGAAAATGAGTACGATCCTCCCATGTTTTCGTATGATGCTGATGATCCATGTATTGATGTGAATGTGGTGTTTCAGATGTGGATCAGTGCAAGTTAGCTGTTACACATTTCTCTGTCTTGCATAATCATGCTTTTGAAACCTTACAAAAAGACAAGACCAGATTTAGGGCCATATGCAAGAGGGCTGATCAAGGATGCGAGTGGACTTTTTTTGCATCTACAAGCAAGGCCAAGAAATACATTGGATGCAAGGTAAATGACTTCTATTATGTTGCAAGTGTTCTTCTATTATGTTGGAAGGTAAATGACTTTGACTTTCTTGGTTTTTTAATGCAGGTCAAGACTAGTGGACCAAAGCATACTTGTGGTTCATTCAACCAGTGTGGTGACACAATGGCCTCCAACAAATGGGTGGTTGACAGAGTGGTTGATTGGGTGATGGAAAACCCACGAAGTGGGAGCAAGCGGTGAGTTGAGGGTCGAAAAAAAATTTTTTTACGTGGGCGTTCCATATGACAGAGTTAAAAATTTTACGTGGGACGTTCCATATGACCAAATATTTTCTGACTTGTTACTATGTTGGTAGGGGTAGGGGAAGGGAAGAGGAAGGAGGGAAGGGGAAGAGGAAGGGGGGAAGAGGAAGGGGGGGATCGGGGAGAGAGGACAGCAATGATGAGGCAAGTATTAAGGCTGCTATTCATTGCAATATTTTGTAGTAAATTTTAGTGTTCCCCCAAAACTTAACTTGCTTCTACTCTATTTTGTTGAAGTGGAAGTGGTATAGGTACAGGAAGGGGAAGTTCAACACATCCCAATAATGAGGCAAGTGGTTCAGGAAGGGAGACAACACGGCGTAGACAATACACATCTGGAAGGCTTGCTACTTTGTTGGGTTTCAATGCTTGAGATGTGGCTCACCATTAGTTGCTACTAGTTCCTACTTTTGGATGACATGTCATTTAGTCCTCTATGTTAGTATTTGGCATGTGCCTTCGGACCTCTATGTTAGAATGTTGATTTGGATCCGTATATGAGCATGTTGATTTGGACCTCTATGTTGGCATGCATTTGGACCTCTATGTTACATGGTACTTTGATGGCAAAATATATAGATCTATATGTTTGGATCATTTTGTTGTGTGATATTGAATTGTAATTATATGGAATTTATCTTTGAAATCTTTGTCAAAATCAACAAAAAAACTGTACACAAAATGTTAGAGTTGATACAAAATAGGGGTAAAAACACACATCTAAGAAAAAAATAAGGGTAAAAATGAATGGGAAAAGTTGTCCGTTTTAACACCGTTAACTAGACATAACAGAGTAAGGGTAAACATTCCCTTCGTTTGAAAAAGTGAGGGTAAAAATGCCCAATTCAAAAAAACGAGGGTAAAATCACCTTTGGGTCCGAAACAGAGGGTAAAAAAACCCCATTTATTTATGGGACAGAGGGTGTACCCATCACGTAGTACACACCAAAAGCTATCAAATTAAAGTTTGTTCGATCGAGATCACCATCTAGAGGCCGAAGAACCTCTGACACTCGTTGCGGATCCTACACTCCTCGCTACAGAACACGCACCGCCACACCGTTTGCAACGAGATGCGACGACGGCCGCACCATCTCCGGCTTTACGCGCGATGCCCGTCATGGCGAGGCACCATTTGGGCTATAGGACGGGTTGTACGCCACTCGTCGGGTATATGCGTCGCCAAGTCGCCCACCCTAAAATTACATGCCTGTTGGCGGGGCCGAGAACAGTTGATGTTCTTCCACGGCCCAGCCGTCGCCGTGTGGTCGCCTTCGATCTCCCGCAACACTCGCCGGGCACAGTCGTCGTTTGCGGCACCGGTGTTGGCCCTGTAGAGCACAAGAGCAAGAACATATTTGGCGGTTTCATGTCCTGACGCGGCGGCGCGCTGCAGCATCTCGAGCCGCGGCGTGACGGTGCAGCGGCCTTCGACGAAGACGGCATACATGCCGGCCCTGAAGCACGCCTCCGGGTTGCCGACGGCGGCGAGCTTGGTGACAAGACTCTCGCGATCCTCGGCGATACCCACCGCGGCGCCGGTGGGTACGAAACATCCGGCCCGGCGGGATGCTCCGCCCCACCGGGGTCGCCGCACGCCGCTTTCATATCGAACAGGTGGCCCGTAGATTGTGGAGGTCCTCCATGGGATCCGCTGAGACCTTGGCGACACGAATCGCAATCTCTGCAAGCATGTCACGCGGAAGGTTTTCCATGGCGCGACGCGGCGGGGCTTTTTTTGGTGGAAGCTCCGGCGCGCTCTAGCTATTTTTGTGCGGCGAAGAGTGGTCGATGTCACCGGCGGCGGCGGTGAAGATCGGCAGCTGGCGCCGAGGTGAGCAAGCAATACTGCGGGTGCGTAGCCGGTGCAGGGAGACGGACATAACCCGTGCGGAACGCACCGAGGGAAAACGGCAAACGTCCTAATAATTTCTCAAACTTGCATGCGTATCCTTTGTGTATCCTACACACCTCTCGAGTCTCACCGCAGAGGGATGCTCGTCCCAACCATGGCGTCGCCCCGCGCGCTTTGCCATCCGCTTTAGAGGTCATCCATGGGATCCTACGTCCTTGGCACGCAGATGGCAACCAATGCAAGCGACCAAGCACCTCCGGTGGAAGCCGCCTGCATATATGGTGCACGCCGAGGACGACGCGGCGCCGTCGGCGTGGTGGTCGTGCGTGGAAGGCGACGCGTGAAGCTAGCGGCGATGACGAGATAGATGTAGCCGGGCGTTGAAGTGAGTTCGCCCCAAATTGCGCAGTCAGAGAGGTAGCGAACCCACGCGGTCGGCGAACGTTTTTACTCACGCATTTTCGAGAACGCTGGTGCGTAACAAATGGCATATTAATCATAGTGATAATATAATATATAATCCATGAATTTTCATCATATAATCTATGAGTTTCCAACATAATAATAGCCAAGTGCCAATAGAATTGATGATAACATGCGCTAAGATACACATAAATAAAAGTTCGTTTTTGACTTCTACAATCTCTGTTTGACCATCCGTCTTATTTAAATTTCTTATGCAAATAATAAAATAAACAAATCATTATGAAAGTAAACGATAAAATAAGTCATAACTAAATAACTAAAATTTCTTAAAACTTTTTTGAATAAGACGAACGGTCAAACCTAGATTATAGAAGTCAAAAATGTACTTTTATTTTGTGGGATGGAAGTCATAATAAAGCAATAAAAGCTAGATTTTTGCCATTTTTTTAATGATGAAGTAACGGGCGCGCAAGCTATTTTTGGCTTAGTAGGAATAGCGGAAAATAGCGGCGCTATGGTGCTATTCGCGTTTATAGCGCGCAATAGCGATGATATATGACCCTGACAGGACGGCCCCACCACGCGCCTTCTCCTAGCTGTAGCTGAAGCGGCGCTATTTTCGGTATTTCCTCCCTTTTCCTTGTGCCCGCCCCCCCAACTTTCCATGATTTTTACGTGCCGAGCTTTCGCGAAACTCAAAAACCCTCAACCGCCTCCTCACAGGCGATCCATTTCATATCTCATCCGCCTATACTAACAGACGATCCATTTCATTCCTCATCCGACCCCTCACAGGCGATTCTAGGGTTTCCAGCCGCCTCATCAGCCCACCGTCACCGCCGACGCATCCGCGCCATTCTAGCCGATGCCGCCTCCGCCCGCGACCTCCTCCTCCGATGGCTCTTCCTCCACCAGGCGATTCTAGGGTTTGATATGTAGCCCATCAATCTTGTCTGTGCCTATTACATAAACTGTTACTGAACTACATTTTGTTGATTCCACTATTCCTGAGCTACTTTTTTTTTTGGGGGGGCGAGGTGATCTGTTCCCCTGAGAGCCTGTTCGCTTGTTTAATATTATTCTCTGAGAGAATAAGCTGAAACAAGCTGAAGCAAGCACAAGCGAACAGGCTTGACTAGTCCTCATAGAGACATAGGCGCCTATTACGGAATTGAACTATATAATTTTATCCTGATATTTTTTTTTGACCGAGACTGCTACTATAACTATAAAATACTACAAATACTGCTGCTTAATTTTCTTTATACATGAATATACGTGCTCAAGAACAATGACTGCTCTGTAGAGTACTTCAACTATCTTGTCTTACAGGAATGTCCTTATTAAAACAACTGTTACCAAAGTACTTTCCTGAACTACATTTTTTTTTTGTTTTCTGCCTCAGTGGTTTGTGTAGTCCTCATAGACTGCCTATTACAGAATTGAACTGTATAATATTAGGCCCTGCTAATTTTCAGGCGACTGAAATTTTCAAATCTGTTCAGGCGACAAAGCTAGCTACTTCAGTGATTTCCATCCAACAGCAGGCATCAACGCATCATCAGGCGAAAAGAGATAGAGAGCACGCAGTGTCGCCTCATTTTTTTACGTCGCCTATTAGTGAGGAAAGGTGATAATTTTGTCCTCGGATGGATATATGGAGTTGTAGATCTTGAACAATACACATTTGCTACTATAATGTTATTATCGTGTGTTTTTGTCATAGGACACTGCAACTACTTGCCGCTTGTTTTCTTTATGGATGAATATGCGTGCTCAAGAAACACAACTAATCTGTAGAGTACAACTATATACCTTGTCTTACAAAAATGATCCTATTAAACGAACTGTTGCTAAACTACAGTTTGTTTATATTCCTCTATTTCTAAACTACATTTTTTTGTTCTCTGCCTCTTTAGTTTGTTTAGTCCTCATAGACTGCCTATTACAGAATTGAACGTACAATTTATCCTCGGATGCATATGTCGAGTTGTAGATCTTGAACCCGACACCGAGTGCTACTATAATGTTGTTATCTGTGTGTTTCTGTCATAGGACACTACAAATACTGCAGCTTAATTTTCCTTATACATGAATATACGTGCTCAAGAAGACAAGAACAATGACTGCTCTGTAGAGTTCTTCAACTATCTTGCCTTACAGGAATGTCCTTATTAAGACAACTGTTACTAAAGTACAGTTACTTTGTTTATATTCCTCTATTCCTAAACTACATTTAGTTGTTCTCTGCCTCAGTGGTTTGTGTAGTCCTCATAGAGTGCCTATTACAGAATTGAACTGTATAATATTAGGCCCTGCTATTTTTGAGGTTACTGAAATTTTCAAATCTGTTCAGGCGACGAAGCTACTTCAGTGATTTCCATCCAACAGCAGGCATCAACGCATCATCGGCGGGGAAGAGGCGAGAGAGCACACAGTGTCGCTGAATTTTTCGATCGCGCTGTAAGTGAGGAAAGGTGACAATTTTATCCACAGATGGATATATGGTGTTGTAGATACTGAACAGTACACCTGACTTCTACTATAATATTGTTATCTGTGTGTTTTTGTCATAGGAAACTGCTACTACTGCTGCTTATTTTCTTTATAGATGAATATATTTGCGTGCTCAAGAAACACGATTGCTCGTAGAGTACTCTACTATCTTGGCTTACAAAAATGTGCCTATTAAATAAACTGCTACTCAAATCTGTTCTTATTAAAACAACTGTATAATATTAGGGTCTTGCTAATTTCCAGGCGACTGAAATTTTCAAATCTGTTCAGGCGATGAAGCTACTTACGTGATTTTGATCCAACAGCGGGCAACAACACATCATCTAGGCGGGAAAGAAACAGAGCACGCAGTGTAGCCTGAATTTTTCGATCACCTATTAAATGAGGTGCCTTGGGATAGTTGATTATGCGGCACTCTCCAAAGGTTGGGCGAAGGAGGGACGGTGAATTGGCCGCCCAAGGAATCGTAATCCTTGGGACAAATATCCACGAGAACCTTGCTCGGGATTTTTTTGCGTGCATTGAGCATCTTGGCGGTGTCGGGTGACAAGGCTGAAATTGTTTGGACTGTGAAGACGCTCGGTCTTTATCCGAGATAGTTTTAGAGAAGGCAACCCGTCCTTCTGATGTCATTGGTGTAAGGGAAAGATATGAGCTTACGGGAGATGTTACTACGAGAGGGGTAGGCATCGGCCGTCCAGCTTTTGTCGCAGGTGAAGGGAAGGGAAAAGGCACCGGCAATTCGTAAGAGAGACACACGGCTTAGGAAGAAGAGCAAGGCACGGCGTGTTTCGGTTGGTGGGAAGACTTGTTGGTCCGGCGTGTGCGCGAAAGACTAGATGCGAAGAAAGAGGGAGGCGACGAGACAAGCGGTTCGCACAAAGCTTCTTCTTTGCACTAGATGAACTCAAGGCTAAGGTGGAGGCGATGCAATCACGATATCAATTTTCGGCGCTGCCAACATCTCTAGTCCTGTAGGTGATCTGCGAGCAGCGGCACCTTAGCCATTCTTTGCGGCCGGACCGGATGCTACGGTTGAGATGGAATTGGAGGCCAAAGCGGTTAGAGCGAGCACTGGAGTTGCAATAGATGAGCTCGGGGACTGAGAGTGGCTTGTGCCCTTCGGTTCATACTTGCCCAACCCTAACTACCAGCATGGATCTCCAATGCTATCACCCGAAGAGCTTCAAAAGGCGGGGGCCTTCTTTGTGCCGCTCTTCATGAGTGGTACATGCGACAAGCGACCACTAACAGGCAAAATGTGGCGTTTTTTGCGGTGCCCGCGAAAAGAGGTTTTTGGAGTGACAATGACGAAGAGGCTGCGATCAATGTGGGTTTCGACGATTTGTTTGACCTCATGGCACTGGAAGTATTGGATGTGTCCATCCGCCCATTTTGCATGACACCGTGAGTACAATTTCTTCTATTCTGCACTCACTTGGGATGCCTCTTCATCTATTTGCTTGCTAAATTTGCTTTGCATGCCTCTATTCCTAGATGCCTACTCGGGAAGCTAGGGCCATGTCTTTGTCGGTTGGCTTTCTTGATCTGAACCATTGACCTTCGAAGGGCCGAGGCGGCGGGCCCTGGCGGCATGGGCATGACATATCTAGAATGGGGCCTAAGGAAACATCTTGACAAGGATTTTGTCATGTTCAAGATAACCCCTGGTGCACACTGGATTCTTTGTTGTCATTGCTATCAAGTGGAGCGGGGTTTATTTCGTTGACTCGCGCCCGGCTCGAATTCGAGATACTCATCCGTTGAAAACGCAATAAAACAAGTGAGTGTTTCCTAACCTACAACCGACCCGGGCATTTTTTTCTTAATTATGTTACTAAAAAATAAAAAAAAGAATGTGACATTTTGCATTTTACTCATGTGTAGGCTTACTGAGCGTGTTTTCAATCCCACGGCTAACGAGGTGACGAGGACACAAAAGTTTTTAGTTAACCCCAAATATACGAAAGTAAGTAGTGCTTCACTTGAAGTTGTGCGCGCTGCGTTTCCATTGATGAATAACCACCGCGTGTTGTTGATATATTAGGCAATTTCAGATTAATTTCATAAAAGTAAACCATGACAAACCGAAAGCAGCTAGATTAAGCATGTGTACAATGTACTATCATAACACAAAAGCATATCAAGATCATAGCATGATTCAACATCATATAGCATAACATGATCATAACAACTAGTGCAAACATGTGTATCATACTAGCATGACTTAGCATCATATAACAAAGCATAGCTGTATCCAAAGCAGTAAGTTCTGCCTCTACGGTTGATTTAGTCAAAATAGTCTGTTTACAAGACCTCCATGACACCTTTTGCTCTTCACCTTTTACTACAAACCCATCAGGCTGATCCATGTAAATCTCCTCATCCAACTCTCCATTAAGAAAAGTTGTCTTCACATCCATTTGATGAATGATCAGACCATATGAGGCAGCCAAGGATAGTAGTGTTTGAATAGTGGTCATTTTAAAGTAGTCTAATGCTAATGCCTCAGCTTTAGTTTTTAGCAAGTAAATATAGCAAAATCTAGAAGCATCATGAATCAACGTCATCAAATATCTCTTTCCACACACCATTCATCTCACATACATCAGAATGTATGAGTTCTAGAGGTGCCAAGTGTCTTTCCTCCACTGCCTTGTGAGGCTTTCGAGGTTGCTTAGATTGCACACAATTATGACACTTAGAACCTTTGGTAATGGTGAAATCTAGAATTAGCTGCAAGCTAGATAGATGTGACACCAAAATTCACATGACATAAACGAGAATGCCAAACACTCGAATTATCATTAATTGTGCCACATATCTGATTCACTGACTTATTACAAAAATCTGCCAAACTTAGGCGAAACAAACCTCCACAACCATAGCCTTCACCAATAAATTGTCCATGCTTAGACATAACTACTTTATTGGACTCCAACACTACCTTAAACACACGGGAATATTAGCTTTTTGTATCAACCCACCAACTTGGTGATTGAAACACCGATAGTACGGTAGGAACATTCTTTGTACTCATCATCAAAGCCTTTGCTAATAGTCACGAGGTTGACGTTCTTATTTTTGGTGGTAGTTGTTAATTTAGCATTGGAAGATTTATTCCTACCTTTGGTCTTGCCATGTGGGTTTTCTGCACCAAATTCGTGCAGAATGACTCGGTTCCCCTTCTCAATAGTGTTCTTTGCCCGAATCTTTTCCTCAACATCAAGAGATACTATCGGGTTTTCAAGCGATATTTTCTAGCTCTTCTATGAAGAAGGCAACTTAGCATTAATGCATACGGCTACAAAGTCGTCGGGTATGACACACTTAAGGAGTTCAAGTTCTTTTGCCATGTCTGAACCTCATGAGCTTGCTTGACTATAGATCGGTTAGCAACCATCTTGTAGTCATGAAAGCTCTCCATAATCTACTACTTAGAATATATATCGATGGTTGCATTTGTTGATAGTGTTGCCCCCTGGAATCTTCTCTCAGAGATATTTCCCTCAGGCAAGCCAACAATAATCCAAAACATTTTAGCTCATGTAGCGAGCATGGCCTTAACTTCGCCGCCTCTTAAAATTTGCACTAGAAATTTTTTCTAGCCTCAAAGACGTCGTCGATGAAAAAAGCCATAGTTAAATCAAGAAAAAAGGCTATAATAAGGTTTTTGGATTGTTGAGATATTAGGTAATTTCAGATTAATTTCATAAAAATAAATCATGACGAACGAAAGCGGCGCTAGATTAAACATGTGAAGCATACTAGCCTAACACAAAAGCATATCAAGATCATAGCATGATTCAACATGATCATAACAACTAGTGTAAACATGTGTATCATACTAGCATGACTTAGCATCGTATAACAAAGCATATCATGATCTAAAAGCATATAGCGAAGCATGACATGATCCAAGTAGTATATAAGAAAGCATGATCATGGCAAGCGATGTAAACATAGCGGTTCGGACACGGGCCAGATTGAACATGATGAACAATAAGATTAGAACACAAATGTAATACCTGCCGATGTAGAAGTACTGGTGGTGTTGATGCGGGCGGCGATCGCGTAAGCTTAGTCGATGAGTGTTCCTTGTTGATGATCCCGTAGCGCAAGCCTTATGACGACGGGATGACGGACCGATGAAGAGAAGCTGCCGTGGAAGATTTGGGGTAGATCACGCCAAGAGCGCTTCCCAAAAACCTTATTCGACAGACGGGATGGAGAGACTATGCGTAGCGATAGCGGGGAAAAGGAAAATATTATTTTTACTACTTTAGGATTTTCTAATTGGAAGGGCTGGTGCGGTGCAAGTGGTCTACCGCATGCTTAGGAAGGTCCCGGGTTCAAGCAACAGGCTCGCATATTGCACATGGTGTGGGTAAGGCTTGGTGCTAAAATACCCTTCCCGGACCTCGCGCAGTGCGGGAGCCTACGGCGCTAGGTACGCCCTTTAGGATTTTCTAATTGAAACTCCCAATTATAGTTGTGGTGTTGTGTCTAATCCTAGCGGGCTTGGTACAAATATATAGGGCGGAAAACTCCCTACCTCCACATCAACCCGGCAATATGATACTAATTGATATCGCACCTCGCACCTTTACTCATGGGCTGAAACAATAAAGCTCATTAGGGAACCTTGAGATATTGGGCCTTTGAGATTTATCGAATTTCTTCATATGAATTTTAGGGGAACTATTCATATATAAATTCTAACATGTGTTTCATATGTTTGCAAATTACATTTGCAAAAACCGATAAGTGATAACAAGACATGTGTTTCATATGTTTGCGATTACTGTTGCAAAAGCGATAAGTGATAACAAGACATCTTTCCACACACCATTCATCTCACATAGATCAGAATGTATGAGTTCTAGAGGTGCCAAGAGCCTCTCCTCCACTGCCTTGTGAGGCTTTCGAGGTTCCTTAGATTGCACACAATTATGACACTTAGAACCTTTGGTAATGGTGAAATCTAGAATTAATCTTGCAAGCTCACCAAAATTCACATCTAGAATTAAGCGCAAGCTAGATAGATGTGACACCAAAATTCACATGACACAAACGAGAATGCCAAACACTCGAATGATCATTAATTGTGTCACAAATCGATTCACTGAATTATTACAAAAAATCGCCAAACTTAGGCGAAACAAACCTCCGCAACCATAGCCTTTCTCACCAATAAATTGTCCATGCTTAGACATAACTACTTTCTTGGACTCCAACACTACCTTAAACCCATCTCTTGAAAGAAGGTAAACTATCTCTTGTATGTTTGCGAGATATTTTTTTTTGAGAATATATGTTTGCGAGATATTGGGAACACAGATATTTTGCCTTTGAGATTTATCAGAATTTCTTCATATGATTGCGGTGCACTGTTGCAAAACCGATAACAAGACATGTGGGTTCTACACGGTGCACCACTTGATGGCTGCGATGAAACAAGTTCATTTGGATCGTCACGAGGTAACTCGAAGTGCAGCTCCATCTTGTGCCTACCTTTGTTTGGCAATATAGACCATGTGTACACAAACACTTACGCCTACCTTTCTTTGTATTAGGATTTTTGACTTGACGGGAGATTCCATCAATTTGGAGGATATTAGAGAGAAGATAGCCAAGTTTCTTATGGAACATGTCATCAGCCCCTGAAGGCGAGCATTTCATTTCGTAAACCGTGAGTTGATTCTGTTTCCCTTCTTTGCATGACGATCGGTGGATACATGCATGTGAGCGTATTCTTGTTTCCCTTGCTACATGACGATCAAAAGCTGGATACATGCATGTGAACGTGTTATTTGTGTTGTGAACAATCGCGGGCGTGCCCCTGAAGAACGGGTACATCTATGTGAACAATCGAGATACACCTGAATTTGCAATCTTTGCTGCCTTACGCCATTTGTTTGTGATCGGACCTGTGCATCGTATTATTTGTGTTTGCCGGTGTCTACCATTTTCAATTTACGTCGCATAGCTGAAACGATTGCGTTATCTATGTATAGACCACGGCTGCTGATCTTGGCGCTGTAGGTTTCGTACTAAATGTGCGTCGCGTAACCGATCAAGAAACATCCGAACGCCGAACGAGCGGCGTCGAAAATACGTAGCGTTCTGGTCGTGCGAGAATCAAAACGGCCGTGCCGTAAAGCGACTAAATCCCGGGCGTGGTTACAAAGAGAACGTCTGTAATAGCTAGAAAGGAACGCAGACGAGCTTACTAAAACGCGTCTGCAGCTCGTGTGTTACTTCCTGACACCTGTTGCGAACAACCGTCTGTAACACGGGACACATTACGGACGATCGTTTTAAACATGCGACTGTAGTTCTGTACGAGTTATAGTCGAACGACCTACGGAAGCGTCTGAAAGTGCATTAAGTTTCATAGACGGTAGTACAAAACAAGCGTCTGTGAACTGGAGTGTAGTTACAGTCGAGCAATCTAACTACGTCTGTAGCTCTGTAGGTGACACAGACACGTGTACCACAGGCGTCTGTAAGTACGAAGATATCACAGTCGGCTTCGTCCCACACGGGTCTGTATTTGAATAACGGTTTATAGACCCTTATAGTGATTGGGTGTCTGTGAATGGATAACAGTTAGAGGCGCACGATGCATACAAGCGTCTGTCGTGTGCGTTAGTGGCACAGAAGCCTTCTTGTACACATGTCTGTACGTTCGAAACCGTTACAGTCACATATTGGGTTTGTCACTACTTTTGGATGCGGTACAGTCGATTACTGATGCCGCGGGTCTGTGACGTTTCCAGAAGTACAGTCGCATCTTAGACAATAATGTCTGTAGATACTGTAGACCACAGTCGAGCAAAACCCTGGGACACAGACGTTCCACGGCGCGTGTGTAACAAGGGCTCACTACAGACGGGAAGTTTGAGACGCACTAAATCCCGTCTGTATAAAAGCCTATTGCAGACGCTCGCTACGGACAGGTCTGTAAAGTCAGACATTTAGAGACCCTAATGGGCAAACGCGCGTGCGCGACTGTAGAAGCCCTCAACGCGCGACTGTAGAGGCCTTTTTTTACATAATGAAGGTCGGTTTTGGTATAATTTAGCACTTAGGCCCCTCTCCTCCATGTATAAGTAGCCCCCCTCTCTCCCTCATTTGACACACACCAATTCCACACAACACAAGGAGGAGCCACAATGTAGAAGAGAGGAAGAAGCTCCCACTCCACTCCTATCTTCTTCTTCTTCTTCCTCTTAGTTCTAATGGAGAGTGAGAGAGGGAAGGCTAAAAGAGGGCTTGGCCTCTTCTCCATGGAGTCCCGGTGTACCCCCGGTGCATTGCGGATCTCGGGTGGTCGGAGTGCCGGACTTGTCGGCACCCACCACGCTTGTACCTCTACAACCTTCTAATCAATTGGGTAAGAATGGTTGTGTCCCTCTTTCGGCTTATTACTCTTAAGCATATTATCTAGCTGTTATAGACTTGCGGGATTGATAGTCGTTCCTTCAGGGCGGTGCTCTGGTAGAAGGACCCCGGGGACGAGTAAGCCTTGTTAACACGCTAGAGTAATAATCCCTAGTGTAGACGTGGTGTCTAGACTAAGGGTTTTCTATCTTTTGTGGCGCATCCCACGGTTGAGGGGGTAGGCGGCTGGGTTGTGACAGCCTTGTCCGTCCCTTGTAATCCCCCCACGTTCGGGTGTGGCGTAGTGCAATTGCCGGACACTGTCCTTTGGGCGTGGGCCGGTGCCCGAAGTGAGGACATAACAGCCAAGTGATCCCTGCTAGAGAGTTTGGGCCCATAAAGATACCTCACCACCCACAGTTATCCTAGGGTGACTTTGTTTAGAGAGTAATCACACAACCGTTCCTCGTGGAAATACGATACCCTGAATACTTCCGGGTGAAATGCTATAACGACAATTCCGTGCGCTTGCGGATTCTTCTGCATACGTTAAGAAACGTCAACAAGGGAGAATGGTGTTAAGGCAAAGTTCATTGGTACACCAATTGTGGGACCAAAGAAGAAGTCCATTTGGGTGCCAAAGTCTTTGGTAACTAAACTCCAAGGACCCAAGCAAAGATGGGTACCTAAATCTTATTGATTTGATTTGTAGGTGGACTACAAGGCCGGAGGGAGGCATTGGATTCTTGATAGTGGGTGCACTCAACACATGACCGGTGATGCTAGAATGTTCAACTCTTTTGATACAAGGTCAAGTGGTGGTGGTATTACATTTGGTGATAATAGTAGAGGCAAGATCAAAGGACATGGCAAGATTGCAATCACAAATGACTTGAGCATATCCAATGTGGCACGTACTTGTTGACAAAGTGAACTACAACTTGCTCTCAATAGCACAATTATGTGACCTTGGGTTCAAATGCATATTTGGGGTCAATGATATTGAGGTTGTTAGTGTCAATGATGCAAAGTTGATATTCAAAGGCTTTAGGCATGAAAATCTTTATCTAGTTGATTTTGGCACATGTGAAGCAAAATTGAGTACATGCTTGCTCTCCAAATCAAGCATGGGTTGGCTATGGCATAGGAGCTTGTTGGTATTTATTAAGTGCTAAAAGAATATGAAGGATTCCGCAAGCGCACAGAACACCTACCATTGTAGCTTTTCCCTAGGATGAGTATTCTAGAGTATCGTATCCACAGGGAAGCGTTGGCTAAAGAATCTAATAAGTCACAATCATGTATCTACTAACTTAGCAAACCACTAAACTAAAGTGAGGGGGTAAATGGTAAATGATAGGAGTTATGAACAATATAAATCACACCAGAGAATTCCTAATGATAAATGTGTAGTAGCACGTTGAGAGGACAACGGGAGAGATCTAGGCTCCTATGTACTTCTCTATTACTTAGGTTCTATTATAGCAATCATACCATGGCACTTTGGGACATCAAAACACTAGCCACAGAAAGGGATGAGAAGGGGGCTAGGAAGCTTCGACTACGGTCCTACAAACACCAACCCGAACGAGGTGGAATACATCGGCCATCAGGGCTGTCACCACCTGGGGCTACCACAAACAATCCGTGGGGTTGGGTGCAATCCCAGGTAATCTCTAGTTTAGACACCATGTCTACACTATTAATTACTACTCTAGTCACATACGATTAACTAAAGAACTCGATGCGAGCGGAGATCCCATGCAAAGGCATAACAACTATGCTAACCAATTATATGAAAGATATGAAAGTAAATAGAGAAGATATATAAATCATAATGTCTTACAAAGAAAGGATACAAGACATACCAAACTCTGTAGATTCCTCCAGAACCGGAGCATAGCTCCGCTCTCCCTAACTCTCTAGTTGCTAATCTACTACATTGGAGAGTCTAGCCCTAATTCTCTAGTGGAGAGGTTGTCCTCACATTGGGACACCTCCAAGACCAACAGGTCAAGAGATAATGAATGGAATGAATTAGGGTTTCACCCTGGGGGCAGGGGGTCTTATTATATAGGGGTCTCCAGGCCTCCCTCCTAGTTCCATAGGCAATGTGGTACTAAACCTTCCACCATGTATTATGCTAATGCACATAGGCTTAGATGGGCCGAATTCAGGTCTGGGCCTTCTAGAGTCTTCCATTGGATGCACCATAGCCCTTGGATCCAAACGACCTTGATGGACGGCGTAGATTGCATGGCAATGGCGGTGGTGAACCAACCTGTGAAGGTGGTCTATGACAGGTGGGACCAGGGGGCGGCCACCCTGGATGGTGGCCGCGGCCGCCCTGGCCCTATGCCAGGTGGGCCCCATCCTGTGAGTCATGCCTTCTGGTGTCTTCTGGAATGTTCTTGCGTGGGTTTCAAGTTAGATTGCTTCACGGATAAGTCTTTATGTCGTAGGGCTTGCAAACTCTTGGGCATATTCCTGTTTAATCCCTGCAAATATATAAATCACCAAAACTCGTGGAATTATGTTAGTCAAGCCCCTAAACTATGTTGATATTCATTTTAAGCCCTTATTTCAGTTTTAAAAGCCTATATATTTTATGCTATAACAGGTGTCAACAGAGACTTGGTCATGTTGGCATGAAACAATTGAACAAGCTTGTGAAGCATAACTTAGTGAGAGGCTTGGATAGAGTTGAGTTTGAAAAGGACAAGCTATGTAGTGCATGTCAAGCCGGCAAGCAAGTAGGCAACACTCATCCTAAGAAGAATTTTATGAGCACTTGCAAGCCATTTGAGTTGATGCATATGGATCTATTTGGACCAACTACATACACTAGCATTGGAGGCAATAAGTATGGATTTGTGATTGTGGATGATTTCACTAGATATACTTGGGTATTCTTTCTCAATGACAAGACCTAAAGAAAAAAGTTTTCTTCTATGGCTCCTAACCCTTCTTAACTCGCTACTTTTTTCCGCTCGTTCCCTATCTATGGTCGAGCACTTCATTCATGAGTTGCTATCACTTTAGCTGTAATAACTAGAACTTCTGCTATCTTCTCAAGCAAGTTCAAATTTTTAGTCCCTTTAATTGACATAGATGCAAATACTTTACTAAGATGATGCACAAGAAAGGGTCAGGATAGCTCAGTTGGTAGAGCAGAGGACTGAAAATCCAGAAATTCATCTAGAAGGGAAGGTTGTTCGGTGCTTCCGCAGCCGCAAGGGCTATAACAAAAATTGCGAAAATGTCCCCTTTTAATTGGCTACGCTTTTTGTCTGGACCCGACCGATGAAAGCAATCGTAATCTACACGATTCCAAGACCGCAATTGAACAGACCGAGCAAGTTCAAATTGACGTAGCATGAAACCTATTAGTGCAAAAGCTCCATGGAGAGCGACAAAAGTCCAAAGACCACCTAATTGACACCAATGAGTAAAATCTCCGGTAGAGCTCCTTCTCTTCCCTTTGCTTGCGGAAGTCAGACCTAATGTATACGAATGGTTCTTATGCTCGCCAAGGGAAGGGGGCCAAACCCAATAGACTTAATTAGTCCTTCTACCTGTCCGAAGAGGAGGTTCTACCACGTGGAAATGCTCTTTAATGGAACTTTCGTTTTAGCTGGTCGTGACCAAGAAACCACCGGCTTTGCTTGGTGGGCTGGGAATGCCAGACTTATCAATTTGTCCGGTGGCTCTAACAAAAATACTTGTATGCACCAAAAACCTCGGGTTCCGTGGGGTAAATCCATTAAAAAAGGGCAAATTTTAGTAGAGGAACCGTCATGGGGTTAGGAGTAAAAGCATCCCGAGGTTGGCGCATCTCGTTGGGCGTGGAGAAGCATTGGGAACCCCAATATCTTTCTTGAGCAGTTTCTTTTCCGTCCCCTCGCCACGGCATAGCGCTTTGCTTCCGGTTCTTCGGAAGAATCAAGCGACTTCTCCCTTCTTCATTGATCCGGGGAAAGGGAACCGTCTACCAGTTGGGAAGCTAGACATCAAGGTTGTGGCTTGATGAGGATAACTAAGCCGACACGCCCGAGTTGGCTGGCGGCACAACAGGGTGGTGCCTTTATCAAGACCGCAGGCGACGCTTGCGTAGCGTTCGTGGTGGTGCTTCAGGATTCCAATGTGCTTGCGTCCAAGATCGAACGAGCTTTGCCGGCGGACCACTATCGTCCCATTCTTTAGTGAGCTGGAGTGCTGCCATCTTATCCAATTTAAAAGCAGCGTCAAGCTATCGCTCGGGTCGAAGCACTAAATAAAGAAAAAGGACCGGAAACGCGGCGGCATAGGAACCACGGGAACCCGGGAGGGAGAAAGACGATGTACGGGATACGGGATCCTCGTAGTAGGCTGGACCAAAATCCAGCCGAGAGAGGGCAGCCTTTAGAAGCAACAGGTTGGGAAACCAAGAGAAGGCTTCGCCTTTTCTTATCTTCTTCCCGGCACAAAAAGAGGGATTAGCATTATTGACCCCATGAGAAAGCACTAACACCTTCGGCTCCGCGCCTTTGGGAAAAGGCTTCCGCGACGAGGAAACCGGCTACTAGTTAGGAAGTGAACATAAGGTATCAAGAGGTCCCTCACGGTCAGGTGCGATGCAATTGCCCCCTATTAGTCAAGTACCCCTCTTCCTATTTTGTTTAGGGGTTAAAATGGCTTGATGAACCCTTCCGTTCACACGCACCGGCCCCATTCACTTGCAACTCGTAGAGGCTGTAAGTAAACAAGTGCCCCACTAAATTCAAAGTGACGGTGGGGTTGAAAGACGAGAGTGCCTACCCCGAGCCGAGAGTGCCGCCCCTTTCGTCAAGTAGGCTACTTTTTCGGAACGCAGTCCGGAATAAGCGTTCTATGTATATAGATATCTTCGATCTTTGTCGAAATGTCCGCTTCCTCTTTCACCTCCCAAAAAGCAAAGTTGGCTTGACGGCGCAGATGAGGAAGCGGGAGCAATAAAACCAAGAATCTCTTTCTTTTCCAAATACTTACTTTATTAAGATTAAGTTAAGGGGTAAAGAGAAGCGCTTTCGCATCGAGAAAGCGAATGGTCAGCCGCGAGGGTTCGATGACTTAGCCGGCGTTAGCGGCGGCGTCATTCTCATAGCGAGGCGCTTCGAGTTAGTGAAGCGTTGTAGTAGCGTCGAAGACTATGTGCTATAATCTTTGAACTAAGGACGTTCCGCCTTATCTATAGAAGCGATCAACCGAGTTCGAACGAATGGGATCCTTGGTGGGTAATGGCTCAATCAATCTATAGATGGAAAGCCTTATGATGGGAAACTACCACGTTAGGTTTGGAGAGAGATGGGACTGTTATAGTTTAGGGGAGCAGATGCAAGCTTTTTTCTTTCCATAGCCGGCCAAATGACTACCGGATCATCGGTCTACTCTACCTCAATTCACCATTTCAAACTTTATACATAAGGTTTTTCCGTACCAGCTCCTTCTACCTATACCGCAATTAAAGCACCTAAAGGTGAATTTGGTGTCTTTCTTGTCGATAATGGGAGTAATCGTCCCTACCGTTGTAAAATAAGAGCACTGGCTTTGCCCATTCACAAGGACTCGATTCTATGTCCAAACATCACATGCCGGCAGATGTAGTCACCATCATAGGTACTCAAGATATTGTGTTTGGAGAGGTAGATAGATAGGGCGTAGTCTTGCTCGATCGGGACCCTTGCTTTATTATTGCGAGCCAAAACAAGCTGCGCTATTGGTTCAACATAATAATCTATCTAGCCTTTGGTTTGGCTACTAGAGAGGGATTTGTGCAAGCCGGGTAGGCTTTGGTCAAGTCAATGCTTAATCTATTTTTGTCAGAATTTCGGCGAACAAGGAGGTAAATACTTCGTGGTGTAGGTTTCTCATAGAAAAGAGATATGAGAGGCCCACCCCAAACAAGGGGTGGGAGAAAGAAGAGTGGGGAGCGGGGAGGGCTTCTTTCACAAAGTGCGTACATTTAGTGGTGCACACCTTCAACACAGGGTTAGCATTCTATACTATCTATTTCTTCTTCTTCTCGGGTTGTGCACTTGGTATGAAAAAAAGGCTAGTCCGCTTCCAGTCATTCATCTCTTGCTCCTTTGGTGGCAGGAGCATGCGTCGAATTATTAACGTCGCCCTTGTGTCACCATCAATCTAAACTTCATCATCCTTGTCACTTTCGGTGTCTCACTTAGGGATCGGCCCCGGATCTGTGTAAGGTAAGTATTATGCCATCGGTTGCTTACTTGGTCTACCCTATTATCGGGTTGTTTAATTAGAACCGCCCTATACCTAAAGCTACTTGATTAAGATTCTTTTATTCAACTTTGAGCCTTTCGAAGAGTCCGTGTCCCTTTAGCCTAGGTGGAGCTGGTTCTAACCTCTTCTTTCGCTTACTTCTTTAGGAATATCAAGATGAGTCCACTACTCGAGAAAGAGCCCTGTGTCTTTGGCGCCTAGTCTTCAAGCTCTTCTTCAATGTAAATTGTAACTTACTCCAACGAGTGCTTACTTTCTGGCCAAACCGATACTGATTTGACATAGTTCTTTTTCTTTCATTTGATCTTTGGATTTAGCTCCAATGAGTCGAACTAACTCTGAGATTTTGCGTGCATTGTTTCTGGGTTCCCGGTTGCTAAGAAAAATACCGAGTGAATTACTATCATTGCTTTGTGAGGGGATTTTTTTTTTTAGCGGTTGTTCGCCCATTTCCATCCAGTTTCCCTAGCGTTTGACAATTTGGTAAGTATAACTCACCCTCACTAGTAATCTATTCTCTGTAAAATGTAATGAAAGGGGATTGGGTTTGCTTCTTTGCTTTTCTTGAGATATCTCATCGATCAGAGCTACTTTTCCTAGATTTTAAGAAAAATGGATCGGACGAAGCCCTTTTCGTGCGATAGATCACTGATTTCTGGCCTTTCTGATCGGTTCTATGGACCAGGACCGGATTGTCCCTTCTCTATTGCCGAAGTCGAGCCCTTATCTTTTCTTTGAATTCCAGGAATGCTTCTCACTAGAACCTTTCATACTGGAGAATAACTAGAAGTTTATAGGGAATACAACCCTTAAGGTTTGGCTATGATTCTAAATCAACCATGCTTACTAAACAACTCAATCATGCACTCGTAAGTACATTGAATGTACAGAAATGGCTATAACAGAGTTTTTGTTATTCGTATTAACAGCTACTCTAGGGGGAATGTTTTTATGTGGTGCTAACGATTTAATAACTATCTTTGTAGCTCCAGAATGTTTCAGTTTATGTTCCTACCTATTGTCTGGATATACCAAGAGAGATCTACGGTCTAATGAGGCTACTGTTCTTCCTTTCAGGAAGGGAGGATTAGGGAAGTCCTATTGATTACTGCTTTCTCCAGACCGCCGGGAAAAGCATGAAAAAAAGGCTCGAATGGTACGATCAGCTCTGCCCTTCCATCTCTTGGATAAATAGAGAGGGAGGGTTTGATTGTGTCATAGTTCTATAGTTGGAATTTGGTGGCATTGACATAATAAGAATATTTCGTCTATTAAGGAGGATTCCCCGAATACCTAAAATAGAGATGATCATAGAAAAAGTGAAATATTTTATAGGATCCAGTTTATTAATGTATTCATAGTGATCTTCCATAAGATCCCTTATCTTTCTCAGCTCACGTGGTCCCTCATATCCAATATGGATTCTGTTTAATAAAACATTAGATAAGCCCCCTGCCGTGTCCAACGTATGTTTATAAGCAGCTCTTTCTTAGCTTATATAACTGCACCGTATCCAACGTA
The DNA here is from genome assembly GCA_015847255.1 of Hyparrhenia diplandra. Lineage (NCBI taxonomy): Eukaryota > Viridiplantae > Streptophyta > Magnoliopsida > Poales > Poaceae > Hyparrhenia > Hyparrhenia diplandra. The sequence goes on from JADLZK010007933.1 coordinate 199,525, forward strand.
CGCTCATATAGGCTCAACTAGTAATACCAATGTAGGAACTCCGATTGGTTTCTCACAGGTCGGATCCAATAATAAATAGACTTTATGGTAAGGAGAACGAAGCTAGCAAAAAGCCAAGCCGAGGCGAGAGAGTTCTTCTTGATAGGAATATCGGGATAAGGGCTTATTGATAGGAATAGAGAAGCATAGGAGGAAAACAGGGCGGATGTGTATCACCGAAATCCTTATGATAGTGGCCGGCCCAACAAAACAAGAACTGGAAAAGATGCACACTCGCCGCCGGTGAAAGCGACCAGCCTATCCAGCTTTGGAAACTACCCGTGCATTTCCTTTTTACTATGAATAAAAAGAATGCTCATATACTAGGATTCGTCCTCAACCGAAAGTAGATAGATCATCCTCATTATTTGCATTCACGCCTTTTAGAAAGAGCCGCTAAATTAAATTCTCTTTTAGGCGAAGGGAGTAATCGCAGCTCTATAGCAGGGGTGGGAGAAGTTCCTTTTTTCGCTTTAGCGAGCCTGTGATTGCCTGAATAGACTAGTCTATGCTCAGCCAACATTCCGGCCTTGCCTCGATACTGAAAGTTAAATTCCACTCTATGACGATTACAACCCGATCGATCGGTCATATACATATAGGCCTGAGTCAGACATCAAATAGCTTCGATTTGCATTATCCGTAGGACACCCCTAGAAGTGCCTACTACTACACCACACTACACTTGGCTCTACACATTTACAGAGCTTACCCCTGTCCAGTGTTTGGCGAACGTTGGGGGCTTCAATCGTCGACTCGTTATCCCCATCTCGGCCGGGCTAACGGGCTGACTTATTCGGGGAGAGAGTGGATCCTATCGAAGCACTCTTGAGAGTAAGATCCTTGGCTCCTCTTCATTCTCTACAGGGGTCTCTGCCCACATGGAAGCGGGGCAGAGATGGATAAGATCAAACACGGGAATAAGAAGCATTTAAAATGCCTTTTTGATCATTTTGATAGAGGGGGATGGATAAAGTGGGCAAAATAGACTCACATCTATAATCTGGTTAATTCACCTACTTAGTGACTCTTTGAAAGGTTCCCGCCCGATGGCCGGTGTTAAGCCGGAGGAAGGAGAGGATGAGGCCAAGTCATCATGCCTGAACCCTAAATGCTTCGCCTGGCTATTACCATCCAAAGATCACAGTTCAGGCACATCACAGCGAGGCTGGTAGCAAAGTGTATTGATTTTCCGGTTCAAATACAAAATTGAAGTTTGTACGTAATATCGAGTATTCCAAAGATAAGAGTGTACAGGTACCAAGGACTACCAGTAAGGAGCTACCTTGGGGAATGCCGAATTCCCTATTGTGACACATATTCTATCTTCAAGACATTTCTCAAGCAAGTGTGCAATGAGTATGATGTTACCATCAAGAAAGTGAGAAGTGACAATGGTAGTGAATTCAAGAATACAAGAATTGAAGAGCTATGCAATGACTATGGCATTAAGCATGAATTCTCACCCACATACACACCACAATCCAATGGCCTAGTTGAGAGGAAGAATAGGACTCTCATGGATATGGCAAGGTCAATGCTTAGTGAATATGATATGAGTCAATCATTTTGGGCTGAAGCAATCAACACCGCATGCTACTACATCAACCGATTGTATTGTCATCCAATGATGGGCATGACACCCTATGAGCTATTGAATGGAAGAAAGCCAAGCATTGCTTACTTTAGAGTCTTTGGTTGCAAATGCTACATTTTGAAGAAATGCACTAGATTGGGCAAGTTTGACAAGAAATGTGATGAGGGATTCTTGCTTGGTTATTCCACTACAAGCAAAGCATATAGAGTGTGGAATAGCACTAGTGGTCAACTTGAGGAAGTGCATGATGTTGAGTTTGATGAAACCAATGGGTCCCAAGATGAAGAAGAAAATCTCAATGATGTTAGTGGAACTCAATTGGTAGATGCAATGAAGAACATGGACATTGGGCATATTAGGCCAACTCAAGTGATTGATGTTGATGATGACAAAGATCAAGTGCTTTCATCACCAATGGGTCAAGCTAGTGGTTCTCAAGTGCAAGATCAACAAGCTAGTACATCATCTCAAATGCAAGGCACATCAAGTGATCAACCAAGTTCAAGCAATCAACTACCAATACTCCAAAATTCAAGTGTTGCTAGAGATCACCCAATTGATCAAATTGTTGGTGACATTGCTAGTGGAGTACAAACAAGAGGGAGACTTGCGGCATTTTGTGAGCACTTTGCATTTGTGTCACAAGAAGAGCCGGAGAAGATTGATGATGCCATGAAAGATGAAGAATGGGTATTGGCAATGCAAGAGGAGCTCAATAACTTTGAAAGAAATGAAGTGTGGGAGTTGGTGGAAAGGCCAACCAACTACAATGTCATTGGAACCAAGTGGGTGTTCAAGAACAAGCAAGATCAAGATGGCATTGTGGTTAGAAACAAAGAAAGACTAGTTGCACAAGGCTACACTCAAGTTGAGGGTCTTGACTTTGGTGAAACATATGCTCCGGTGGCAAGATTAGAGGCAATTAGAATTCTATTAGCCTATGCATGTGCCCATGACATCAAGCTATACCAAATGGATGTGAAGAGTGCATTTCTCAATGGCTTCATCAATGAGCATGTATATGTTGAGCAACCTCCCGGATTTGAAGATTATCACAAGCCTAATCATGTGTACAAGTTGAAGAAGGCATTATATGGATTGAAGCAAGCACCTAGAGCATGGTATGAGAGGTTGAGAGACTTCTTACTCAAGAAAGGCTTCAAGATGGGGAAGGCCGACACTACTCTCTTCACCAAGAAGATTGGCAAGGATTTGTTCATCTTGCAAATATATGTGGATGATATCATATTTGGATCAACAAATCAAGCATATTGTGAAGAGTTTGCTAAAATGATGGCCAAAGAGTTTGAAATGTCTATGCTTGGAGAGCTCACTTATTTCCTTGGACTTCAAATCAAGCAACTCAAGAATGGCACATTCATTAGCCAAGGCAAATACATAAGAGACATGATCAAGAAATTTGACATGCAAGATGCAAAGGGCATAACCACACCAATGGGTACAAGTGGCACCCTAGATTAAGATCTTAAAGGCAACATGGTTGATCAAAAGCTATTTCGGTCATTGATTGGAAGCCTACTATATGTGACCGCATCAAGACCGGATGTCATGTTTAGTGTATGTTTGTGTGCAAGATTTCAAGCCTCACCAAGAGAGAGTCATTACAAGGCCGCAAAGAGAATATTGAGGTACTTGAAGCATACACAAGATGTTGGCTTATGGTATCCCAAGGGGTCTAGCTTTGAACTTGTTGGATATTCGGACTCCGACTATGGTGGTTGCAAGATCAATAGAAGAAGCACTAGTGGGACTTGTCAATTCCTTGGAAGATCTCTTGTGTCATGGTCCTTAAAGAAGCAAACAAGTGTGACACTCTCTACCGCCGAAGCCGAATATGTTAGTGCGGGGAGTTGTTGTTGTCAACTACTTTGGATGAGGTCCACATTGAAGGATTATGGATTTGATTTCAACAAAGTACCCTTGTATTGTGACAATGAGAGTGCTTGCAAGATGACTCAAAATCCGGTGCAACATACAAGAACTAAGCACATTGATATAAGGCACCATTTCATTAGAGAGCATCAACAACAAGGAGATATTGCAATCCATCCAATTGGTACCGAAGATCAACTTGCCGATATATTTACCAAGCCACTTGATGAGAAGAGATTTTGCAAGCTTAGAAATGAATTGAACATTCTTGACTTCTCCAATATGAGTTGAATGCACCCCACATATGTGACATGCCTCTCCACCGAGCCAAATCAAAGGTGAAATTGTTTGACATGTCATCATAATATCTAAGGACTTGTTAGAACATATAGACATACAACTTGTTCTCTAGGTTGCATTCATGGAAAAGCAATGAATTTCAATGTATGTATGCCATCACTATTGCTTTATATGCTTGATTGATCTAGTGATGACATATGACATGCTTGTGGGCTTGCAAACTCAAGTGTTGAATTTGGATATATTGTCAAATATGTGGTTCAACATAGACATGATAACCCTTTCATGAGGTGTGAAAAAGCTTGTCTTTGGTTCAAACCGAATTACATGTATGGCAAGCTATCCAAATTTGGCCAATTTGAAAACTAATCTTTCCAATATCAAAAGAACATGATCTATCCTTTTATGTCAATCGGTGACAAAGGGGGAGAGATTAGTGCATAAAGATTGGAAGGGGATCAAAATTTTTGAAAGCACACAAGTAAGGGGAGCAAGCTCATAAGCTATTTGTTGCATTTGGTTGTGCACTAACATATGACTTGCTCTTGCACATGTATTTAAATTTCATATATACATGCTTGTGTGGTGTATTCTAGTGGTACTTTGATTGATGATTGATCAACTAGCATGCTTAAGTGGTAGCTAGATATTTTGTTTTACGCTCTAAATTCAAGTACCTATGCTTATAATTAATATGATCTCACATGGTACTTTGAGTTTTTGATGAAATATCTAGTTATCCATGATGCTTATATGGTGAGAAAGGCGCTAACTTCGATTGGTATCACGCTTCAAAGGTCCATTCTTTCACCATAGCATCATTTTGGTAACATGGCTCACTCCCTAATTTCAATATTCATACATGTATGCAAAGCTTATTTCCAAACTCTAGGCATACATGTCGGGGGAGCTCATGCTACCAAAATCGAAACTATGATGTTTGTCCAATCCTATAATCTTGAGCAAAATGCTTGGACAACCATGATAGGTTCAAAAATCCTTTATCATAATATCTTTATGCGGGTTGTCACCAATTACCAAAACACTACGTAGTTTTCGGTCAATAGCAACCCACAAATTGTGTTGTAATATGCCATTTTTGGGTGCAATATCTGAAATTGCAACCAAACGATTTGGTAAACTTGAGATGCGCAAAAGTCTGTGGTATTAACCTTCAACCACGATGGCCATTTGGGTGTTGCAATTTTTTTGTATTGCAACCCAATGAGGTGTTGAAACAAGACTATATTGCCACGCTCTAGTTGGTGCTATAGTATCCTATTGCAACATTTCAGGTGATGCTAGAGGTCTCAATGGCATCTAACACCGAGCGTTGCAATTCTAAAAAGAGGCGTTGCAAAGGATTGTATTGCTACGCTCTAGTTGTGGTTGCTACACGTTTTTGCCACAAACTTGCATTGGGTGCTATAGATGATCCCCTCTATTACTACGAACTGTGTTTGGATGCTATACTTGTCAATCCATATTGCCACCAAAGGTTGTTGGGTGCTATATGTGTTCCTTTCTATTGCTACAAAATTAATTTGGATGCTATACTTGATGATCAATATTGCCACCAAAGGTTTTTTGGGTGCTATATGTGTTCCTGTTTATTGCTACGAAATTTATTTGGATGCTATACTTGATGACCAATATTGCCACCAAAGTTTTTTTGGGTGCTATATGTGTTCCCATTTATTACTATGAATTATGTTTGGATGCTATACTTGTTGACCGATATTGCCACCAAAGTTTGCTTGGGTGCTATATGTGTTCCCATTTATTACTACGAATTGTATTTGGATGCTATAGTTGTTTACTAATATTGCCACCAAAGGTTTTGTGGGTGCTATAAAATAACCACCACAATTGCCACCAGCTAGGATTGGTTGTTATAGGTTGGCCATTATATTACTACCAAAACCACATAGTTTGAATGGTTGTTACATGTGGCCACCTCTATTGCTTCGACCTTTATGACATCGAAAAAAATGTGTTGCGATAGGATAAAATATCTTTTCCCACGAATATTGTTGCTACCATAATTTTGTAGCTATTGCCACATGTGCCACGCTCATTTATTTGGACCACCAATAATTTAACAATATAATACGGGATCAATAATAATAATGTATTTTTGGGTGCAATAAAATGTATATATCTTTGAATTAGCCATTCAAGTATAAAAATCCAACACTCAATTGTTTCAACAAACCACCACACACAAACTTGATACATAGTACTTAAAAACACATAAGTTTCAACCTTTGCATTGTTGGAGCGAACCCCTAAACGATCCCATCACTTGATCAGCAAAGGGTGACTTCAAGACGATCCGTTCACAGTTTGTTTCGCTCCATTAGTGCCGCCCCTTCCTAGAAAGAATGAAAGACATTTGTTTTAGCATTAAGTAAACCGACATTATCAAAAGGGGCACCTTGGCGGCATGCACTAAGCCAAAGTTTCATTGCTCATCATAAAATTATCGGAATGACGACATATAATGAACACAAGTATAAACATTTTGACAATTTGAAAGCGTAAAACATTCACGGCAGGTAGTGGAGATTTCAAAATTTCACCTCGTCTTTTAGCTGCATTTGCTTGGGTGCCCAGAGAGGATGAATTAATGTAAGTCGGTGTTGGAGTATTTGCTTCATTGCTTGCTTTACCACCACTTCTTAGATTACGCTTGGAAGCTGCCGCCTTTGCTGGATCAGATTTGTTCGCTTTTTGACCTTGTTGAGGTTTCTCCCCTTTTTCACTTTGTACACACGGGCCCTCCAAGTATAGCCTCATCACCAAATGAATAGGTAAATGCATCATGATATCAAAAAATGATGGTGGGAATAGCATCTCAAGTCGACACAAAGAGCATCCGTGATTGAAATACTAAGTTTGACCGGGTCTACTTCCACCGGCTCCTTGGAACATAGTGCATCGAAGAAATTACTAATTTGGATCAATGCAACAACAACTTGTTCGGCAAAATCCTCCGCACTATTAAGGGTAACGGTTTACGTAGAATCGGATGGTAATCATGAGATTTCAAGCCGAAACCTTACGTGCTTTTAAGTCAACACATCTTCTTATATTGGAGGATACCCCATCGGGCATTTTCACTCCATACGAAATTTGCACAAAACATCCTTTTCGTTCTCATCTAACTTGTACAAGGCTGGTGGCAAGGTATACTTATCTTTCTTAATCACGGGGTGCTAATCCGGTCATATCCCTAGATCTTTGCATGTCAGCCGGGCGTTCTCCCGTCCTTACATTTACCTTCCAATTCAAGCAGAGTGCCTAATATGGACTCACATATATTTTTCTCAATGTGCATGACGTCCAAATTATGCCTGATGAGCAAAGAAGACCAGTATGGGAGCTCAAAAAAAATACTCTTCTTCCTCCAGTTGTGCCATCTGTCATCATCATCACGCTTCCTTTTTTTTTTTTTTCGCGTCTTTCCAAATCTCACTTGTTCAAAACTTTCATCTTTGCTCAAGTACACGTGCACCAGTCAGTGGTACTGGTGCCTCCCTGGTTTCGACCATGTTGTTGAAGCTGACCGTGTTCTTGCGCCATTCATGGTCCATTGGCAAGAAACGTCGAGATCCCGTGTAGCAGTGCTTTCTCCCATGTTTCAACCACAAATACTCAGTGTCTTTGTGGCAATATGGGCATGCAAACTTTCCTTTTGTGCTCCAACCAGAAAGCATGGCATATGCTGGGAAGTCATTAATTGTCCAAAGTAGAATAGCATGTAATGGAAAGTTCTTCTTAGTTTGTGCATCCCATGTATCAACACCGTTCTTCCAAAGCTCCTTGAGCTCCAATATAAGGGGCTTCAAATATACATCAATATCGTTTCGGGAGATTTTGGACCGGTATCAACATTGACAATATCCGGTTAGATTGTTTTCGACACAACCAAGGAGGCAAATTGTAGGGTATTAGGACAAGCGGCCATATGGAGTATGTCGTATTTTGCATCCCAAAGGGATTGAAGCCATCGAAGCAAGACCCAAACTGATATTACGAGCTTCTTACGCAAACCAGCCATATTTGTTATCCACGTGCTTCCATGCCTTTGAGTCATTTGGGTGGACGCATTTTTCCATCATTTACCAATTCTTTCTTATGCCTTTGCAAGTTCGCGATGTCCGCGCCGACATATACATTCTTGCGCAGACGAGGAATAAGAGGAAAGTAGCGTAGAATCTTCTTTGGAAGCCGCCGATATTTAGCACCATCTGGTCCGTGCTCTCGACATGTTTCCACCTAGACTCTTTACATATGGGACAATTATGCAGATTTTGCGTGCTCATCAAAAAATAACACACAATCATTCGACATGCGTGTATCTTGGCGTAGTCCAATCCTAGCCCTCGAACCACCTTTTGCACTTTGTCCAACGAGTCGGGGATACAATGGCCTTGGGGAGAACCTTTGAGAACAGATTAAGTATGGCCTCCAAACATGCGTTACTAATACCATACAAGCACTTTATCCGAAAAAAGTTGCACAATAAAAGAAACCTTTGTTGCCGATTTGCATCCCGGATACAATTCCTTCTTTGCCTCCTCTAATAATTTCAAAAAAATATCTCACTTTTGCTTATTTGGTTTGTCATCTATGATTTTTCCATGTATGGAGCCACCGATAATGTTTCTAATCATAGTATTAGTGGTGGCAGGGGTGATCACTTGGATCTTCTTCATCGTCTTCTCCAAAATAAGGTGGTGTGGCAGCTTCGTTGTCACCAACATCAGCATCATCGATAGGTTGTGCATGATCTTCGAGTTCTCGTTATACCAAGTACTACCCCGATCGGTGATGAAGAAGTTTGGCCTTCTTCGAATTCATTGATGAAACAATCGGCAAACCCACTTTTTACTAAGTGAAGTTGAATCAAAACCTGTCATTATATCTTGTATTGCATTGACATGTACCACATGGGCACACAAGAGACAATCCAATAGGTCTAGATGATGATGAGGTATACTTATCAATCCAAGTTCTGAAATTATCCTTCCACTCTTCGATTGTCGAGGCAAGCGCATCCAACTCCTATCTTCGTGTGATGCGGACATTGATCTGCGGCCCAAGAACATAATGAGCAAATAATCATGATCTATACCTAGCGTATGCCCATATATATATATATGCGGGGGATATCGATATAGCTACGTTACCTTTGCCGCGAGAGGGGCCGCCCGCCGATAAGCGGGGGGCCGCGCGCCGCGCCCAAGGGTGGATCACGGAATGCGGGACGTCGGCGATCGATTTGGGATGCGAGCGTAGAGTCCCCGAAAGTATTCCAAGCGTCTACTAGGATCGTTTAGTGGGCTCTTTTTCGTTAATTGGGCCGGTGGCCAGCTACTAAACAAAGCGTGGCGATAGACAAACATAAGTGCAACCAAGTAAAAGTTCATTGCAATAGGTGTGTATAAGTTGCAACGCCAAATGGATAGTATTACAACCATACCAAATGGTGGCAATACATACATGTTATTGCATCTTGTGGCAACAAAGGATGCAATAGCCACCTATCTATTGCCACGAGGTGCAAAAAAATATTGCAACCCAAATAAGTGGTTGTGATACTGCCGTTCATAAGCAACCAACGCTAGTATGGATGCCATAGTTCAGTTTTATTGCAACACACGACATGCTAATGCAACATAAAATTGTTGTTGCAATACTTTCCACCAATTGCCACAGAAATCCTTAAAATGGGTGCAATAGCGCCATCATTTTGCAACCAAAAAAAAAATATTGCAACACAATTTTTGTGTGGCAATATGGACACATATTACTACCAGTTCACTGGTTGGGTGCCATAGTACCCCCTATTGCACCCAAATGAGTGGTGTTGTCTAAGTGTCTAGTTGCTATTGATCGGAAACTATGTAGTGAAAAGGGGGAGATTGAAGATCTCTAGTTTGGTTTTGGCTAATTAGTGACATCCGAGGACTAATCTCTCTATGCTAAGTGTTTGATTAGTTGGAGATTGGTCAAGCCAAGTGTGATGCACGGTGGTCATGGTGGATGGATCGTGGTGATCTAAAAGATGATCAAGTGCTCGCTTGGAGTGGATTCGAGGATCAAAATGGGCTCAAGGCAAAGGTATATCCATAGGGCCATTTTGATTTTACACTCAAGACACCATAGAGGGTGTGAGTGGTTTAGGATAAATAACTATACTATAAAGAGGAGAAAATTATAATGGCTTTACTCACCTAGTGCCACCTATTTGAATTTCAAATTGCATATGCATATGGGTTAGTGACGTGGCGACTCGATGAGAAACTCCTTGGAAAAGGTTGAGAAAATGCCATCTAATTATGCTCAAGAGTTTGACATATTTTTGGATACGATGGCTTTTATCTTGGATTGAGAAATATTGAAAATCTTAGAAAAGAAAAGAGGAAAGAGAAGTGTATATATATACACATGCATATATACACTTGCAACGCTCATGTACTAGCTAACTTGTTAGCTTGCTTGCTGGCCGTCGTCGAGCACGAAGCATGATACATGTATACGTGACAAGCTTTTGCATGAGCTGCCTCTTTGCTTCGACAAATATATATGCACACATACACGCGCTATATATATAATCTTATGGCAGGGTGCTTGTTTGACTTTTGATTAAAAAGAAACAAAAACGAGGTGCTGCAGCTTCGGATGTCCGAACCCTGCTGCCTGCTCGCTGTGCCGCTAGTGTTGCTGCTACAGCTGCTCTGCCCATCGTTTCAGATGTCCGAACCAGCGAGGCTGTTTGGATGTCCGAACCCGGTCGCTGTTTCGCCCCGTGCGCTGCTTGCTGTTGGGCCGGCCTGTCAACTGGTGCGGCTTGGGCCCAAGACGAAAATGAAGTGCTGCCGCTCAAGGCTAGCTGGCTGCTCGATGCCTGGTTCGATTTCTTTACGAAGCCAAGCCGCCGCCGCTCGTTCGTGGAACAGAGAAAGAGAGGAGCGTCGCTCCCTGCTGCCACCCACTATGCCAGAAATCGCTATCAGTGACACCACTATTAGTGACCCGGAAACAAAACGCGTCACAAATAGATTATCAGTGACACATGTTAACAAGACACGTCACATATTAGCTGTTGTCCATGCCCTAGGATTAATATGTGTCACTAATAATAGCTTATCAGCGACGTGTCTTGTTAACACGCGTCACTGATAAAATCTGCGACACTTGTTGGTAAGCCACGTCACAAATAGGTGTCCTTGTCGGTGACGCGGGTAAACAAAACGCGTCACGGATAATTAATGTGACACTTGTTTTATTGACGTGTCACAGATAGACACATTTGTGACTCGTTCTTTGAATCTGCGTCACAAACTGGGATGGGCCATTGGGCCCCTGGCTAGACGCCCAAAGGTGTAGGTGTCCATCTAAAAATCAGAAAGGAAAAAATCTATTTTTGGTCCCTCAACTTTTGCGAAAGTCCGATTTTGGTCCCTCAACTCCAAAACCGGATAAAACGGGTCCCTCAATTTTTCAAACCGTGCAGATTTTCGTCCCTCGACGGGTTTGGGACGGTGGTTTCGCTACAATAACTCCGGTTTTGCTACAAAGTGGCCGTGGTTTCGTTTTTTTTTTCTCTTTTCTTATTTATTTCTATTTGAATCTTTCAAAAATCATAGTAAATCACGTAAAAATTCATAAAATAGAAAATCCAATTTTGTTGGACTCCACATGAGTAGAGCTACGCAATGAATATATAATATGGTATACTTTAGTACAAAGTTTTTGTAGCTCAGCTTAAGTTGTATGTGAAGCTTGTAAAGAATTGATTGGTGAAATGGATGGAATAATTGTAATGCATATATAAATGCGAGATTTTTTTTTTTTTTTTTAGTTGCTATCACGCGACACTTGTTCTCAATATGTGTCACCGATATCTCCTTATTAGCGACCCGTCTTCCCAATATGTGTCAACAATATCTCCTTATCGGCGACAGCGTCTTCTCAATATGTGTCACCGATATCTCCTTATCACAGAACGCGTCTTCTCAATATGTGTCACCGATATCTCTTTATCGACGACAGCGTGTTCTCAATATGTGTCACGAGATATGCCCTTATCGATTGACACGTAAATACGCGTCCACAGATATGCCCTTATCTCGACGACTTAAAAGGGTGACACTTGTAAAACATGTCGCCGATAGCGGTTAACAAGTGTCACGAGATAGCGATTTCTGGCATAGTGGCCCATTGAGGCTCTGTCCGTTGGAGAGGGTGCTGCTGCTTCTAGTCGTTGGAATCCAAAGAGTATATATGTGAGCTGTTGTCCTCCTTTCTCTCTCTCTTGGCATTTCGAATTTTCACAGTGAGCTTGTTCTTCCCCCATTCCAAACCCTAGAACAAGAGAAAAAGAGCTCCTCTCCTCCCTCGATCTATTGATTTGAGCTGAAATTAATCAAGTGAGCTTGTGCTAGAGAGCGATTTGAGGGCTCCAAGAGGATTGCTTCCCTCTCCTCTCCACTTCGTTGGTGGATTTGAGTTCTTGAGAGGATTTGAGGGTAACCCTAGTGTGCATTGCATTTGTGATTCATATTTGTGGCACTAGGTGGTTATTGTAATTATGGATTTCTTATTGTTCTTGGAGAGCACCACTCCTAGACGGTTTGGAGATTGGTGGAGGCATTGGCAAGAGAAGGTGATTGTTCTTGGCCACCTCTGGTGATTTGTGAGAGGATCACGCACTCCTCGTCGGGAAGACAAAGTGCAAGTAATACATTGCTCGTGTATTGGGTACCTCTCATTTGCTTTGGGTGCAAGTAGCCTAAAGGCACTTGGCTAGGAGTGAGCTCCACCTTGCCCCCACACGTGAGAAGGTCGGCATAACGGAGACGTAGCTTGACGGGTGCTCAAGTGAACTTCGGGGTAAATCTTGTGTCTCTCCATTGTGTGATTGTTATCTCCCGGTGATTGGCTTCATTGTCTATATTGTGATATCATCTTCCGGTGATTGGATTGACTAGCCTCTACACGTTGGTATATCATTCTACTCCTCTCTTGCAATACTTTATATATATCTTGTGCTTGAGTAGTTTGTGTAGACTTGCTAGTTGCTTAGACTTATTTAGTGTAATCTAGCTCTTTCACCTAGTTGGTAAAGTAGTGACTTAGCCATTTGTGTGAATTAGAGACTCTAGTAACTAGAATTGTTTATAGGTGGCTTGCCGACAAGTAGAGCTAGAGCAAACACATTTACGCTTTGTTATTTACTAACAAGTTGCTTTAGTGAATTTATAGAATTTTTATTAGGCTATTCACCCCCTTCTAGCCATTTAGGACCTTTCAAGGCGGCGCATGCGCCGCTGGTGCCGGCGCCCCTCCTGGCGACGGCTTCAGCTCGAGGAAATTGGCCATCATCTTCTCCAGATCAGCCTGGATGTCCGGTTGTGGCGTTGACGTCCTGCCCTTCTCCGTTTCGCCATGATGAAGGCGCGCCCGGAGCTCTCCATAACCGACTTCAGCTCCGTCTCGGCCTCACGGAGCGGCTTGACCCGTCGTTCCTCCCCGGATTGGTACCGAGAGAGGACAACAACTTGATCGGCGAGCGTGTCGGGCGCGGGTGGTGAAGGTGGAGAAGCGCCGCCCGGATCGGTCGGCATCTTCTTCGTCTCGGCGTCCATGGTGGTGGGTGGATCGTAGTGGCCTCCGGATACCGCCTGTCACAAACCGGATCCATGCGGGGTGACATGTGGCTGGCGCACCGGGCAGGGGCGCCGCGCGGCGGCGGCGGCGGCGGCGCTTTGGGCGGGCCGCAGGGAGAGAGGGAGGAAGGGAATAGATTTTCTTTATTGTTTGTTGACCCGAGAGAGATTACATACCCCTTACTTTTATAGCCCGACTAATGGGACTTGTAACCCAGGCAACCTCTCTAAAGGTTTCTTTATAGAGTTGGAATAGCTTTTACAAGCAATCCTATTTAATTTCCTAATAAGGATCTTCTTTATAGATTGGAATATCCCCTTGCACACCAAAAATTCTAAGATAATCCTAACCAAACTCTTTCTTTATTTCTGCATTAATTACCGAAGAATCCGCGGAGGGGAGGGAGGTGGCGGCGGCGGGCGCGCGCGCGCCCCCCGTGGGTGGCGCTGCCGCCCCCCCTTGGCCTCGTGGGCCCTGTCATTCTGGGCCCTATCTCCCGGCACAAGCAGTCTAAAGCATTCCACTTGAAAACAATTGTTAGCCAACAAGTATTCAAAATTTGTTCAACTGAGGTATTTGACATTTATTTGTAACTTTTTATTACTTTTTTGTCACAAACTCTACTGTGTATACCTTTCCATGATGTGGCTAAGATATGTTTTATATTGTATTCTCGCTAATGTTACGGTTCATATTAACTTTTCTAGGTACACACAAATTCTAACTACGAAATAAAAAATATGTGAAATCAACTTTCACAAATTAAAGTTGACAAAATCTTTAAATGTATCATCATTTGTATAAATGACATTAAAATTGAGAACATTGTAGTCAGAATTTCTCTTTCCCTTACATACCATATATAGGAGATAAGAAATGAGACTGAAATAAATTAGACAAATGCATGATGCATGAGATATTTATAAGAGTTTCTAAAACAAAAAAAAAAGACATTTTATACTCCTTTCTTTTTTTGACGGAAAAAACAGCATGATATTATTAGCAGCAAATAGCTGCAGTATGGGAAAAAAGTTGGACATTTACACCATGCAGTGCATCCTTAAGCGGGCAACTGCTTACATGATCTTCATTGTACAAGATATAACATTGGTAACAAATGATGTGCCAGATCTTCGGAAAGCCAGAGTTGCTAATGAGTGTGCTTGGAGATTGAGCACTCTATTGATTTTTGTCACCTTTACATCCCTGTCCTTGGTTTCATTTAGGAAGGTCTGGGTGAAAACCTTCATTCTCCAATCAGAAGGAATTCGGCTTTGGTGCTGGAGAGACAGTTTGCTAAAATTTCATTGTCCGTGAAGAATTTCACCTGTTGCGTTTCGAGGCTTGCTGTGACATATGCCTCTAAAGCGAGTGCAGCAGCCTCCGCCATTAGCACGGACGTGCAGCCTTTCACCTGGGCTTGAATAAGGAACCTAAGTTGCTTCATTGGATCAAGAATGTAAACACCTAGCCCCACAGTCCTTGGTTCATGTTGGTCGCTGTTAGGGGCAAGGGAGGCATCTGCAAAGCACTGGATTGATAGTTCTTTAGACTATCCGCACTCATGTTCCTTTATTTACTTCCTCTATACATTCTAGTCATCAAGATTCTCTCCTTTACAACACTTTCTGCCGCACTCATCCCTCCTTTATATCTCTACTCTATACCAACTACCATCAGTAGGACCTACTTATAATTTTATCTATATCCATATGAGATCTAGTTTTGAAGAATTTATTGAAACGAATTCAATGGTGCAATCGAAATTTAATTTAGTTTTTTTGGTTTTTAAGTTATAATATTTTTTAGTTACATAAATGGTGGGCCCCACTGTTGCATGCTCCCACCACCCACACCTCTCTCTCCCCGCGTGTGACAAGTTCTGGCAAAAGCACATCCGCGCAGGCAGGCGGCAGGCGCCAAATATACCGCGCGAGTTCTGCTTCCCGTGTGCCACGTTGACCATACCGGATGCCGCTGCAGCATATTTTGACGCTAAATACCTGTACCGAAATGTTTCCAGGTCCCCAGTGCAGATAGCCTTAGACCTTTACAAATTGGGGTCAAGTGGCATCGTGATGGAGGCCCGAGCATGATGCTCAACTTGTTCAGAGATCCCTTCCTCGAGTTGAACGCCTGCAAGTGTGGCAGCAAAGGAATAGCTGGATGTATTGAATTATTAGAATATTTGGATGCTTCCATGGAGGTTTACATGGTTGTGCTGATATGTGCCTGAATAGCGTGATGGACCTGCAAGACACTCCAAAGTTTTTTGTTTTTTTATGAAAACAGGAGGGGGAAAACCCTACTGTGCTTTTAGTTAATCAGCAAACAAACTTACAAAGGTATCTCAAGAGACAAAAAAAAGTTTACAAGAAAATAAGATAAATTACAAAAGAGAAGCTAGCCATAAATCTAAAAAAGTCTTTAAAGAATCTTTTGCCCGTAGCTTAACTAGGGCAAACTCCTTCCGAAAGATCTCTTTGCAGCGTCTAATGGAATGAGGTAGAACTCTGAAGATTACATCATTATGAAGCATCCAAATTGACCAGCACATTGTAACAATGATTTCCATGAAGCATGGAACTTGTAGCTGATGCCTAATGCTTTCAATGATCACCGTAACATTAGAAGAACCAGGGATGATTACTGAGATTAGATTCCAGCATGACATTGCGAATGGGCAGTGAAAAAGAAGATAGCATAGGTCTTCATCCACACCTAAATGGCACATAACACATGAATAATCTGGAAGATGCATGGTTCGTCTTCGGAGTAATTCCCTGGTGCTAAGACGATCTTGAAGAATGAGCCAAAATAAAAATTTTCTCTTATTTTGACAAGCTGATTTCCACAGCCAACGAAATGCTGGGGAAATTTGATGATGGCCTTTGAGCTCCATGTAAACTCGCTTTGAAGAGAAAAATGAACCCCAACTATATCTCCAGATATCTGCATTATTCTGAACCTGGAAGTCCTGAATGAGGACTAAAAACTCATTGAATTCATCAAATGCTTCCACTGACAAAGGCAACTGAAATAGGTCATGGAGAGGAAATGTTGAAAGTGCCACTGACATTTTAATTGAATCATTAATTGCATATGAGAAAAGATGTGGATAACTGTCCTTGAGAGCAATAGAATTCCAACAGTCTTGCCATAAAAGACAGCTTGTGCCAAAGCGATGTTTATTTCTAGCCTTCCAAATGAATCATAGTATCGTCACTAAGGTGTTCAAAGCATCATCAAAGGTAGATGTGGTTATGATCGCCGCCAAAGCTTGTTGGACTCCATCCTGCTCAACTGGGAGAAGAGATGATCTAAAGGGAGGGTTGGCAGAGAACCAAACCGCCCTTGGAAAATTGCAATGAAAAAAATAGATGAGAGTCATTTTTAATTTGTCCGCAATAAGAGCATGTTTTTTCAATCTTGCTGGATAAGCGGCCTCCTCTTTCACAAGTGGCAAGGGCTCTTTTAATCAGCCTCCAAGTAAAAATTTTACATTAGGGGATATGTACCTGTTCTTCCAAACTCTTCGAATAATTTGAAGAGCTTCACGAGATATACTTCTTGGTCCCTGTTGAGGAAGTTGTATCTGCTGCTAGCTGTTAAGAAATTTAAAAACTTCTTTGGTAGTGCAATCCCCTTTGTTAGAAGGGATCCATCTGACAATATCATTGTTAGAGGAGGAGATAACAATTGTGCTTAAGATTGCGTCAGTAGCAGTATAATCAAAAATATCATTGATCATCTCATGATTCTAGAGATCAGAGATATTAGAGGGAAGATGATTGACGGTAACAGGCAAATTGAGGTGGTTATGAATTTCCTTCTAAATGCTACACCAAGGGGAAGACCAAATGCTAGAATCATCTTTGTGGATTTGAATAATGCAGTTTCTAACAAGAATCTCTTTTATGCTCAAAATGGAGGACCAGAAGGCTGATTTAATGGGTCTATTCTTAGTTGTCCAGAAGTTGGAGTTGGGGTAGTATTTTGACTTAAGAATAAGAAAAGCATTCTTCCAAGCTGCACTGAGAGGAGGCTTCTGTTGACAGTTTTAAGGTCTCTTATTCCTAGGCCACCTTCTTTTTTGGGTCGACAGATGTCTTTCTAGGACCTAAAATTAAAAGAGGTTGTACAACTTTCTTCCTGCACTCCTGACCACCAAAATCTCCTGATGGTTGGGGTTATTTTTGAGATAAAATCATTGGAAATTAAAATGGTGGTCATGTAGTAATGAGAATAGATGATAGAACTGAGTTGATGTAGACTAATCTTCTAATATGATTAAGCTTTCTAGCTTTGAGATTTGTTAGCCTTGCTTTGAACTTATTGATTATGAAGCTATAAACCTTATTTCTATCATTGTGATTAAAAATTAAGGGGTGACCAAGGTATATGGAATTAGGGGTGAGATCAGCAACACGAAAAACACTTTTTACCTCCAACATACTTTATTCGTCGACATTTTTGTTGAAGAGAATAGAAGATTTTGACAATTTTAGTGTTTGACCTAAAATTGCACTGTAAAGCTTTGGAGAGTGGAATTGATCTTGGTCGCTTCATCTTTGTTTGCTTGCCCACATATAATGAGATCATCAGCAAATAATAGAGAGTGAATATTTGGGTAGCCCGGGCCAAGAGTAGTACCTTTGATTTCATTATTAGAAGAGAATTTCTGTAGACATATGGACTCATTTACAACAATAATAAAGAGATAGGGGACAACCTTGCCTTATACCACATTGGGGATGAAAAGTGGGCGGTTCACCACTGATGATAAATGAACATGTTTGTAGTAGAAATACATGTGTAAATAAGAGCAATAAAATTATCTTTGAACCCCTCGTCATTTAAGAGCAAAGAACAATAAAATTCCATCCAATTCTATCAAAGGCTTTGTAGTAGTTATTGTCAACTTTTTACCATGACATGATCTATCATTTGAGAACAAGAACAAATAGAAGATAGGGTTTATACTAATAATTTCCAAAAGTTTTGTATATACTCGGTTTTTACAGTGCATACTTAGAAAACCCCGTAAAAATCGAGAGAGAAAAGAGGAGAAATAGAGACACCGAAGAAAAGGACCAAATCAAGGTGATTAGTATAAATCCCAAGGGTCTAAATGAGAAGAGAAGACATTTCCATGGCCGGGACCCACCTGGCCGACGGTGGGCCCGGGTGGCTTTGTGGTGGGGCCGCGGCACCCCCGAAAGCACGCCACATGTCCTGCTTCTGGAACCTTCCTACAATCGACCTTTGGAGTAGATCTACACCGTCCAATCAAGTCGGTTTGATCCAAGGGCTGAGATTCATCCTACGAGGCTATAAATAAAGGGGTAGGGCTACCCCTAAAACCCTAATTTAGTAATCGAAGATCGAGATCCGAGTTCCAGAGATCAAGTCTAGAGCCATAAACCCTAGTTCCTCATAATAGTTCTAGTTCTAGAGATTAGCTACATAGTAGTAGATTAGAAGGAGATCCAAGTCTAGGAAAGCTTGAGCTTCAGATTCTATCAAGGTGTTCATAGGTACATTGTTATATCTTTTGATATATTCATTACTCAAGTTCATCTATGATATTGTTCTTTATCTTTATTATATTATCATTTGTTTTGTCTATTGTTTGCTTTTAATATGTCTAGTAGAGTTATTATTTATTATGGATTGCATGCCTAGGATTGTATAGCCCTCATCTTGTAACGTGCAAGATAGGTGTTATAACTTATGTAACCATGGTGCTTATATATGTTATATCTCGCAAATGTACGCTATATGCCGAGTCATGGGGTAGTTCGTAGAGGTTACTGACTCTATTGAGTCTTCTATAATTCTCCCTCCGTATGTAGTGACCGGTAGATCGTGTGTCGTGAAGAAGGTGAAGATCTCATTATTGAATCCTTCCTAGTTGATGACCCTTGAGTATGATATGAAGTAATAGTAGTAGTAAATTGATAGCTAGATGTTTGCACTAATTAGAGTTTAGCAATAGCATGTGATGATAGTTACTCATTAGTAAGTTTTCCTTATATTACCCATGTGAGTCCTTATACTAGAATATTACATTTGAATCTTTATCATTTTATGATGGCTTGATCCATGTATTTATCATTTATCTTTATTAGCATTTATCATACATATCATTATCATATTTATTATTTCATGTGACATTAACCCCCTGTTGTTGAGTAGAAGCATTATCATTATTGGTTATAGACATTCCATACATAAGAACATAGAACTCTTACAATGGTATTTATTATTCCGTGCGGCTTTGCGAGCTTAGTTCTATGTTCTTTATCTTATTCTATTTTCTACCTAGTCGCATCATTTTATGCCATGTTATACTTTCTAGTTGCATATGAGTGGATAGACAACCCTCTTTACTAGAAGTATAGGTTATCCTTTGACTAGTTTATAGTGGCTTAGTAATTTTTATAATACCAACACTATTTGGGGTCATTGCTTTTATAGTGTTTGTCGCCTAGCATTTACGGCGTCGTGCTAGTTAGCTATAATAGTAATGTCATTAAGCAGTGTCAACAGGCTTTAGCGAGGTCCACTTTAAGGAAAAAAGTTTTTATAGAAGATTTTGACAAGTTTGGTGTTTGACCTAAAATTGCACAGAAAGCCTGTAGAGTGGAATTGATCTTGGTCGCTTCATCTTTATTTGCTTATCCACATATAATGAGGTCATCAACAAATAACAGAGAGTGAATATTTGGGCAGCTCGGGCCAAGAGTAATACCTTTGATGATGGTTCATTTATAACAATAATAAAGAGATAGCAAGATAGGGGACAACCTTGCCTTATTTGCGTAAAAGTGGGCTTGGGTTCACCATTGATCATAACAAACATGGTTGTAGTAGAAATACATGTGTAAATAAGAGCAATAAAATTATCTTTGAATCCTTGTCTTTTAAGAGCAGCAATAATAAAATTCCATCCAATTCTATCAAAGGCTTGTGAAGAGAATAGAAGATTTTGACAAATTCCCAATACTGTCATTCTTTGAATTGTTGGATGAATTAGAAGGTGCTAAATTCTTCACCAAATTGGATCTGCGCTCGGGCTATCACCGTGCACGCATGCATCCCCGGACATCGAAAAAGACAGTTTTCATAACACATCATGGACACTTTGAGTTTTTGGTCATGCCATTTGGGTTATGCAATGCACCTTCAACCTTCCAAGCATTGATGAATGATATTTTGGGACCGTTCCTCTAAAAGTTTGTCTTTGGTTTTCTTTGATGATATCTCGATTTTCAAGCAAATCTGGTGCGAGCATCTCTCCCATGTGGAAGAGATCTTCAAGGTACTAGCATCTCACAACATCTTCTTAAAGAAATCTAAGTGTCTCTTTGGTCAATCACAATTGGGTTATTTGGGACATATTATATCGGATCTTTGGAGTAGTTGTTGATCCCGAGAAAGCTCGAGGCCATGATCGCTTGGTCGCAACCTACAACTCTCTCGTGGAGCTGCGAGGTTTTTTCGGGACTTGCAGGTTACTACAGAAAATTTATCATGGATTATGGTACAATTGCACGACCTTTGACAGATCTTCTTAAAAAGGATTCATTCATTTGGACACCTTTAGCTACAAATGACCTTTGAGCATCTTAAGAGGACATTATCATCGGCACTTAGGTCCTTTGACTTTCGGACTTCAATAAATTATTCATGGTGGAGTATGATGCGCGCCAGTATGTGTATGGGTCTTTGTTTTACACCGGGGTAATGGCCCAATAGCTTACTTTAGCAAACATTTGCCTGATAAGTACAAAAAGTTAGCTGCTTATGAAAGAACTCATAGGACTGGTTCTGTAGTCAAACATTGGTGACCGTATCTCTGGGGCCGCCCCTTTATTATAAGGTCAGATCATTACAGTCTTAAATACATTCTAGATCAACGTATGTCTACAATTCCTCAGCATCAATGGGTTAGCAAATTACTTGGCTATGATTTCACTGTGGAATACAAACCTGGTAAATCCAATGTGGTGGCTGACGCATTATCTCGTCAGAACACAGATGAATCTTCTATAATGGCTATTTCAGAAATTCAATTGGGTTTATTTGATTAGTTACGTGACAAAATTGCACTCAGTGAGGAAGCCATAAGCCTTATTGATTCTATAATCAACGGTAACGACTCAAAGCATGGGAAGCTCGTAATGGATTGATTTTGTTCAACAAAAAGGTATGGCTTTCAAAAAAAATCTAAACATCTTCAGACCATTCTCCATGCAATTCATGATTCAGCTCATGAGGGAATACAGAAAACATTGCATCGATTCCGTCAGACTTTCTTTGTTAAAAATGATAAACGCATTGTCAGCAACTTTGTGAATGATTGCTTAGTATGCCAACGCAACAAAACTGAACATCTTCATCCAGCTGGACTTCTTCAGCCTTTACCAGTTCCAGAACAGATCTGGGAGGATATTTCAATGGATTTCATTGAAGCTCTCCCAAAAGTTGGCACCAAATCGGTAATTTTAACAGTTGTTGATCGTCTATCCAAGTATGCCCACTTCATACCCCTATCTCACCCGTACACAACAACTTCAGTAGCTCAAAATTTTTTCTCAGAGATTGTTAGATTACATGGTTTACCAAGGTCCAATGTTAGGGATCGAGATGTGATTTTCGTGAGCCAATTTTGGCAAGAGCTTTTCAGATTGTCCAACATTATTTTATCACCAACGTCAGCTTATCATCCGCAAGCAGATGGACAGGCCGAGGTTGTCAACAAAATTATTACAATGTATCTGCGTTGCTTGACTAGTGACAAACCAAAGGACTGGGTAAGATGGTTACCTTGGGTAGAATATTGTTATAATACTTCATACCATGCATCGACCAAAACAACACCGTTTAAACTGGTATATGGGCGCGACCATCCTACAATCCGTGGCTATACTCTGGGTGAGACAACATTACCAGCAGTTGATGATTTATTATCTCAACGTGATGGTTTCCTCAATCAGACGAAGGTTCGTTTGCAATTGTGTCAAGGACGTCGAATCCCTGACTGGCTGGGCCTCGGCTACGCAACTCGTAGCCTTCGGCCGTCTTCTCCGATGGGGTTATTCCCCCCGATGGAAGGCTTAACAGAGAGAGAGGTAGAAGATGACTGATTCTTTGTTGAATTCAAAAGGTCCGGTTACAAAGGATTAAAAGGCCAGCGGCCAAGCAAATGGAGAAGGCTCTCCTTGATTCTAGGACCTGACTAATCTTAGGCCAGAGGCTAAGCAAATGGAGAAGGCTCACCTTGATTCTAGGACCTGACTAATCTTGGCTTTCCTTCCTAGCCACGGTCTTTGGCGCTGGCCGGTTCTTGCTGCCATGCGCTCGGCTTGATCCGGCGTTCATTTGCTTCTTGGTCGATCGGCCAGCGTTCAGTAGCGGCGGGCGTCCCCTTCGCTGTAGGCCGGATGTCGGCTGACCGTACATGACATCTCTCTCATTCTCGAAGACCAGCTCGTCATCGAGCTGGAACGCCGGGTACCGGGCACGGAAGTCATCGAAGTCCTCCCAAGTTGCCGACTCAGGCAGCTCGCCGCGCCACTGGACAAGTACTTGGCGAACACCGCGAGCAAGGCGCGTGCGCACCACCCTGTCTGGATCAGGCACCACCACACCGTCAAGGATCAGTGGCAGCACCGGAGGCATCGTAGGCGGGTTCCCCACAAACTTCTTCAGGACGCCAATGTGGAAGACGTTGAAAGGTCCTAAATGGCTAGAGGGGGGGTGAATAGCCTAATAAAATTTTCTACAAAGTACTAGACAAACTTGTTAGAATAACAAATGGCGATAAAAGCGTTTGCTCTAGCTCTACTTGTCGGCAAGCCTCCTATTGACAATTCTAGTTGCTATAGTCTCTAATTCACACACAAAGGCTAAGTCGCTACTTTACCAACTAGGTGAACAAGCTAGATTACTCTAATCAAGACTAAGCAACTAAGCAATTCTACTCAACTACACAAGCACAATATATATCAAAGTAAATGCAAGGTAGAGAGGAGGTTTTATACCAAAGTGTCGAGGTAAGTCAACCAATCACCGGGAATGTTGTCACAATATGAAGAATGAATCCAAATGCCAAGAGACAACACTCACAATGGAGAGACACGATGATTTACCCCGAAGTTCACTTGAGCACCCTCAAGCTACGTCTCCGTTGTGTCGACCTTCTCACATGTGGGTCAAGGTGGAGCTCACTCCAAGCCAAATGCCTTTAGGCTTCTTGAACCCAAAGCAAATGAGAGGTACTCACCGACACGAGCAATGTATTATCTTGCAATTCGTCGTCCCGACGAGGATGCACGGTCCTCTCACAAATCACCGGAGGTGGCCAAGAACATTCACCTTCTCTTGCCAACGCCTCCACCAATCACCAAGCCGGCTAGGAGTGGTGCTCTCCAAGAGCAACAAGAAAACCACCGGCTCACAACGATCCCCAAGTGCCACTAGATGCAAAGATCAAAGCAAAGTGCACTTGAATCACCTCAACTCACTAGAATGAATGCTCTCAAGCAAAGGAGTGAGGAGGAGGATGAGTGCTCAGCTCTAGAGGTGTTAGGAATGATTCAAAATGACCAAGAGACCTCCAAGAGCCGGCCAAAGGGGTATAAATACCCCACACCACGAAATGTGGTCGTTGGGGTGCAATCCACGCACAAATCAGCTGGCCGGGGCCGATCGGCCCGGACTCACCCGATGAGTCCGTCGGTGGGTGGGTCACAACCGACAAAAACCCCAGCGGGACCGCTCGACCCCTGCTGAACGCAGCGTCCGGTCGCGCGTCCGATCGTGCTTCCGGTCGCGATCGGATGCTTCCAGTCGGTGCGTCCGGTCGCTCCTCAGCCGAACCACCGATTGACATGCTCTCTGCCGGACGAGATCACCGGTGCGTCCGGTCGATTTTCCATGCGTCCGGTCAGTGAGTCCGGTCACTGTCTGAGCTGCGAAATTCCGTCGCTTTGTTGTCGTTCCTTCGCCTTTGCTCCAAACCAACTTCCTTCACTTGATTCTTGTTGCCGACACGTCGAAGAACACCCCGACACCATGTGTTAGCATTTTGAAAAAACATTTTCCAACAAGAACAGAGTTAGCTCTCTAGGTTAGAATGCATGCAAATGATTTTGAACCTAGAGGCACATGAGGACCGATATGTACGATAGTTTTCCCCTCTTTATAGTACGGCTTATCGATCCTATAATCACTCACACCCTCTATGGTGTCTTGAGTGTAAAATCAAAATGGCCCTATGATATACCTTTGCCTTGAGCCCATTTTGATCCTCGAAACACGCCAAACCGCGCACTTGATCAACAATTGAATCATCTCGATCCATCCACCATGACCACCATGCACAACCTTGGCTTGACCAATCTCCAACTAATATAAACACTTAGCATAGAGAGATTAGTCCTAAGGATGTCACTAATTAGCCAAAACCAATCTAGAGATCTTCAGACGTCATGAAGTCGGGCACTCGGTGGAAGTTCCAAGCGCACAGCAACGTCGTTGATGACCTCGGCGACGCGGTAGGGCCCCACGTAGCGAGGCTTGAGCTTGCCCGCCACCGTGCGAGGCAGGGACGCCGTGGCACGCTGACGAAGATGGAGCAAACCCCGGGTCGCCGCTTGGTACTCAACCGGCCCGGTGATTCTTGTCGTAGTGCGGCTTACGGGCGGCTGCGCCTGCTCAAGCCGATAGCGCACGTCGGCGAGGAAAGCTTCCCGCGCCTCCATCTCTTGGGCCACCGCTGCAACCCGAGTCTCACCTGGCTCATAAGAGCGGATAGTGGGCGGATCACGGCCATAGACCACTCGGAACGGTGTGTCGAGGAGGGACGACTGGTACGCCGTGTTGTAGATGTACTCCACCCACGGAAGCCAACGTAGCCACTGTCGTGGCCGATCCCCGGTGAAGCGGCAAGCGGGTACATTACGATGACGCGGTTGGCTACCTCCGTCTGCCCATCCGTCTGCGGGTGGAACGCGGAGGACATGAGCAGCTTCGTCCCCATGAGCCGCATAAGCTCACTCCAAAACGTGGACGTGAACACCGGGTCCCCCGCCCCGAGACGATGGGTGTGGCACCCCATGCGGTAAATGCGATCTCGGTGAAGCATGCTTGGGCCACGAACTCCGCTGTGTACGGGTGCGCCAGGGGGATGAAGTGGCAGTACTTGTTGAATCGGTCGACGACGGAGAGGATCACAGTTTTGCCGTGTACGCTGGGGAGAGCCTCCACGAAGTTGAAAGGTCCTAATGGCTAGAGGGGGGTGAATAGCCTATTAAAAATTCTTGCAACAACACTAAACAACCGGATTAGACAATAAGGTGGCGAAGCTAAATAAGTGATGCAACAAGCTAGCTATGCAAGCCACAAATCAATTCTATTGTCTCTAATCACAAGCAAGGTCTAGGTCGCTATTTTACTCCTAGGTGAACAAGCAAGTCTAACTAGAACAAACACTAAGAGCTAAACAATTCTACTCAACTAAGCAACCTAAGCAATTCTACACAAGTATATCGAATGTAATGCTAAGAAAAGAGTGATCAATATACCGACGGTGGAGTGTAGAGGTGGAAGTCAATCACCGTGATCAATATGAATTCTCCAACGAGCAACCACAAGTGACACGATGATTTTTACCGAGGTTCACGTGCTTGCCGGCACGCTAGTCCTCGTTGTGGCGACACACTCACTTGACGATTGCTAAGCTTAATGGCCGGTGCCAAATCCCCGGTGGGAGCTCAAGCAAATCGATCACAAGAGAGGGTCCAACAAGCCACGAGCAATCCACTAGTGCTCCTTTCGTGAACCTCCCGCGGGGTAAGGAACGACCCCTCACAAATCCATCGGTGTGGCCTCGAACAAGCTCCAATCGAGCTCAACACCGCCTCTTGCTCTAAGCCGCTAGGGAACCAAGCAAATTCCCAAGAAAACAAGAATCCCGCGGCTTCTCCAAGGATGAAGTGCCTCTAGATGCAAGACTATCAAGCAATGCACTTCTATCACTCTCAATCTCACCAAGAATTCGAGTTATGGATGGAGAGATGAGTGGAGAGGAGTCTCACAAGCTCACTAGCAAGTTAGAGTGTTCAAATGTGCAAGAGAGACTCAAAAGACCTGGCCATCCAAGTATATATAGAGCCTCCCACGAAATAGAGCCGTTGGGCTTCAAAATGGGCATCCAAAAGGCCCCGGGGACGATCGACCGGACTCACCAGTGAGTCCGGTCATGAGTCCGGTCGCTCCATTTTGAGCTTCCGGTCACAAACGACAGCGATCTAGGCCCCACGGCTGACACGCTCCTCAGTGCTTCCGATCACAGGGTCTGGTGACCACCGGAAGCATCCGGTCGACGAGTCTGGTCATTTTGCCCAAAACATGCTCTCTGCCAGACGCACCCACTGGAGCGTCCGGTCGGATCTTAGTGCTTCCGGTCGCGCTTCCGGTCGGCGCGTCCGGTCAGCCTTTCCAGTGTGTTCGTCATGTTGTTGTCGCCCTTTGCTTCAACCTTGCTTCGCCTCTTACCATGTGTTGCCAACACGTCGAAGATGATCACATTATCACTTATGTTAGCATGTACGATCGATTAGGCAAGAACGAAGTTAGTGCTCTCATGTCCTAAATGCAAATGCAAGTCAATTGGACCTAGAAGCACTTCACCAAAGGATTGTCGCGGCATCCCCTCTTGATAGTCGGCCATCTATCCTATAATGTGATCACACGCTATATCGTGTCTTGATCACCGAAAGGAAAACCCTATCAAGTATACCTTTGCCTTGATCTCCCGGGTTCCTCTCAAGCCGATCACCGAGCTTGACGATCCACCATGTCCATCATCATCGTCCATGTTCATGATCATCATGCTCCATGTCATCCACATAATCCTATCTCTTAAGTCACACTTAGAGCGAAGGATTAGTATGACAAGTGTGTCATCAATTTCCAAAACCAAACATGAGATTTCAATCTCCCCCTTTTTGGTAATTGATGACAACCAAATTCACAAAGATATGAAATAAAATTCAATTGAACTTGAATTGCTTGTCCATAGCATTTTGATCATGAATCATAGTTTGGACAAACATTTCAAGGTTCGGTTTTGGTAGTAGTAGCTCCCCCTACATATGTGCTTCCATGTGTTTGGATCAATTTGGCACATATGTATGGATAGAAATCTTGGGGAGAGATACTAATACCAAAAGAGATGCTAAGGTTCTAGAATTCGGACCTTTGAAGCGTGAAACCAATAGGAGTCCTTAGCATCAATGTAACTAGACATTCATCAAAACTCAACATACCCCATGAGATCAACATTATAGGCTTAAATGTGAGCTACGTCTAGATACATCCTATGCATGCTAGTTGGTCAATACACCAATCAATTTTCAAAAACTAGCATACACCAAGCAATCATGTATATTGAATTTAAATTGCCAATGCAACATTTCATTATGATCATGCACATACAAATACACAAATAGTCTATGAGCTTGCTCCCCCTATTTGTGTGATCCTTTCCAACATCTTTGTGACTTATTTCTCCCCTTTTGTCAACAATCACCAAAAAGGTGTAAATGAGAGAAATCAAGTCAATCAAAGTATCACGTGTGGTCTCATCTAGATCACTTGCCTTAACATGTATTCAGGTTTGAACCAAGGATAAGCTTTTTCACACCTCATAAACAAAAGGGTTATCTTGTACCATGTTAGAATACACATCATTAGCGCATTTTCTAGAGTTGACACTAGGATTGCAAGCCCACAAACATGTCATATGCCACCACTAGATCATAAAAGCATTCAAAGCAATAGTGGTGCCACACATACATTGAAATCATTTGATTTACCATGAATGAGCCTACTAACATGCATAATGTCTAGATGCACTAACAAGTCCTTAGCAACATATGAATGCCATGACAAACAACTTTTACCTTGGGTTTGTCGAATGAGAGGCATGTCATAAAAGTGGGGTGCATCAACTCAAGTTGGAGAAGTCAATAATGTTCAATTCTCCCTTTAGCATGCAAAACCTCTTCTCATCAAGTGGCTTGGTGAATATGTCGGCTAGTTGATCTTCGGTGCCAATGCTCATGATACAAATGTCACCCTTTTGTTGATGATCTCTTATGAAGTGGTGCCTTATATCAATGTGCTTTGTTCTTGGATGTTGAACCGGATTTTGAGTCATCTTTCTAGCACTTTCATTGTCACAAAACAATGGAACCTTGTCAAATTTAAATCCAAAATCCCTCATGATAGACCTCATCCAAAGCAATTGAGTGCAACAACTTCCCGCACTAATGTATTCGGCTTCGGCGGTAGAGAGAGAGCAACACTATTTTGCTTCTTTGAAGACCATGATACTAGTGACCTTCCAAGGAATTGACATGTGTCACTTGTGCTCATTCTATTTATCTTGCATCCTCCATAACCGAAATCCGGATATCCAATTAGCTCAAACTTGGATCCCTTTAGATACCATAGTCCAACATCTTGTGTGCCTTTCAAGTACCTCAAAATTCTCTTAGTTGCCTTGAGGTGACTTTCTCTAGGATCGGATTGATATCTAGCACACATGCCCACACTAAATGCAATGTCTGGTCTTGATGCGGTTGCATACAGCAAACTCCCAATCATTGACCTATACTTTTTTTGTTCAACCATGTCACCGGTAGGGTCGGGGTCTAAGCTTCCATTGGTTGCCATAGGTGTGGACATAGACTTGACATCTTGTAAATCAAACTTCTTGATCATGTCTTTGATGTACTTGCCTTGACTAACAAATGTGCCATTCTTCAATTGCTTGATTTGAAGTCCAAGAAAGAATGTGAGCTCTCCAAGCATTGACATTTCAAACTCATTGGCCATCATCTTAGCAAACTCTTCACAAAACACTTGGTTGGTTGACCCAAAGATAATGTCATCAACATATATTTACAATACAAACAAGTCATTCCCAATCTTCTTGGTGAAGAGAGTGGTGTCCACCTTGCCCATCTTGAATCCTTTAAAGAGGAGAAAATCTCTCAACCTCTCATACCATGCTCTAGGTGCTTGTTTTAATCCATACAAAGCCTTCTTCAACTTGTACACATGGTTGGGATACTTCTCATCTTCAAAACCCGGTGGTTATTCAACATAGACCAACTCATTGATGAAGCCATTCAAGAATGCACTCTTCACATCCATTTGGTAGAGTTTGATATCATGAGCACATGCATAAGCAAGCAAGATTCTAATTGCTTCAAGTCTAGCAACCGGTGCATAGGTCTCTCCAAAGTCGAGACCCTCTACTTGTGAGTACCCTTGAGCTACTAGTCTTGCCTTGTTTCTAACCACAATTCCATCTTGATCTTGTTTGTTCTTGAATACCCACTTGGTTCCAATCATATTGTAGTCCTTTGGCCTTTCCACCAATTCCCATACATCATTTCTCTTGAAGTTGTTCAACTCTTCATGCATAGCATTTATCCAATCTTCTTTTTTCAATGCCTTCTCAATGTTCTTTGGCTCTTCTTGAGATACAAAGGCATGGTGAGCACAAAATGAAGCCAATCTTCCTCTTGTAATCACTCCACTATTGATGTCACCGACAATTTGATCAAGTGGATGGTCTCTTGCAATGTTGGAAGGTTGCATCACTTGCACTTGATGACTAGGATGAGATGGTCTACTAGCTTGTTGCTCTTGATCTTCATCTTGCGAACCACTAGTGCTTGCTTCATTTACTTCAATCTCAACCATAGTAGTAGGCAATGGAGTATCATCATCATCATCAACTTGCCTAGGCCGAATGTCACCAACATCCATGTTCCTCATTGCATTCTCCAAGTTGGAACCACTCACATCATTATGATTTTCAACTTCACTTTGAGAGCCTTGGGTTTCATCAAATTCAACATCATGAACCTCTTCAAGTTGACCACTACCCAAGTTCCATACTCTATATGCTTTGCTTGTGGTTGAATATCCAACTAGGAACCCTTCATCACACTTCTTGTCAAATTTGCCCAATCTTGTGCCTTTCTTGAGAATATAGCATTTGCATCCAAAGACTCTAAAGTAACCAATGTTGGGCTTCCTTCCATTCAACAACTCATATGGTATCTTGCCAAGCATCCCATGGCAATAGAGACGGTTGCTACAATAGCAATCCGTGTTGATTGCTTCGGCCCAAAAGGAATGGCTAACATTGTATTCACTAAGCATTGATCTTGTCATTTCAATCAAGGTTCTATTCTTTCTTTCAACTACACCATTGGATTGAGGAGTGTAGGTTGGTGAGAATTGATGTCCAATTCCAAGCTCATCACACAACTCTTCAATTCTTGTGTTCTTGAATTCACTCCCATTGTCACTTCTAATCTTCTTGATGGATGTCTCAAACTCATTTTGAACCCTCTTGACAAATGTCTTGAAAAGCTCAAATACATCACTTTTGTCATGCAAGAAGAACACCCATGTGTATCTAGTGTAGTCATCCACAATGACAAAACCATACTTATTGCCACCAATGCTAGTGTATATTGTTGGCCCAAACAAATCCATGTGTAGCAACTCAAATGCCTTGCTTGTACTCATTGTGCTCTTGGTTGGATGTGCATTGCCATGTTGCTTGCCGGCTTGACATTCTCCACAAGGTTTGTCCTTCTCAAACTTGACATCATTCAAGCCTATAACCAAGTCATGCTTCATCAACTTGTTCAATTGCTTCATTCCAACATGACCAAGCCTTCTATGCCACCACCACCCTTTGCTAGCCTTTGAGAGTAGACATGTTGTCAACTTGGCTTCTTTGGATTTGAAGTCCACTAGATAGAGATCACCATATCTAAATCCCTTGAAGATCATATTAGCACCATCACCACTAACCACTTCAACTTCTTGACTAGTGAATATGCATTTGTAGCCAAGATCACAAAGTTGAGAGACCGACGATAGGTTGTAATCAAGATGATCAACTAGCAACACCTTTGACAAACTCTTCTCTTGAGTAATTGCAATCTTGCCTAGCCCCAACACATTTCCTTTCTTGTCATTGCCAAATGTGATAGATTCATACTCATCAATGCCCTTGATGCTAATTGACTTGAACATATGAGAATCCCCGGTCATGTGTTGAGTGCACCCACTATCCATTATCCAATGCTCTCCTCCGGCACAGTAATTGACCTACAAAAAGAGATCAATTCTTCTTAGGTACCCAAACTTGCTTGGGTCCTTCAAGGTTAGTCATCAAGGCCTTTGGTACCCAAATGGCTTTCTTCCTTGAGCCCATCCATGGTGTACCAATGTACCTAGCATGAACACCATTGTCCTTCTTCACAAGTATATATGAATGATCAAGCTTAATGGAAGAGACTTCGGTTTTCTTGTTCATGCACTTTTGCTCTAAGTGACCAACTTGCTTGCAAACTTTGCAATAGCTACCATTGTTCTTCACAAAACGTGTCTTGTGAGTAACAAGGGCGGCCTTGCCTTTCTTGGGGATATAGCCTAAGCCCTCCTTGTATAAGGATGCCCTTTGGCTACCCAAGCACATAAGCAAGCGGTCCTCAGCACCATAAGCCTTAGCTAAGGTGTGATTAAGCTCCTTTACTTCCCTCTTTAAACATGCATTTTCATGAATAAGCATAGGGTTGCATGTATCTTCACTAGAGATGGATGTGCTAGTGATAGGGCTAGTGGAGGCTACACATGTGGAGGTTGATTCATCAACAAGAATATCACACATGATGCTTGCATTGCATCTATCAACCTTATCCTCAACTAAGCACAAACTTGTGCTCTTCAAGTAGAGAGGAGTGAGCTTTCTCTAACTTAGAATGAGATTTCTCAAGCTTCTTATGGTCTATCTTTAGACTCTCATAAGAAGCCCGAAGCTCATCAAGTTCTTGCTTAAGGCTCTTTGTTTCCTTATGCAAGCCCTTGACCTCCTTCCTACTTTGCTTGTACATGTCAATGCAATCATTAAGCATAATTTTCAACTCCTCCCTAGTGTGAGTTGGCTCCTCATCATCACTATCACTATCACTATCATCATCATCATCGTTAGTGATAGATTGTACCTTTGTGGCCTTAGCCATGAAGCATGAAGAAGGAGTGTCGAAGAGGGAGATCTTGTCATGCATAGCCAAGTGAGCTTGTCCCTTGTTCTTGTTCTTCTTCTCCTCTTCTTCATCACTTGAAGAGGACGAGCCATCACTATCCTAAGTAGCCACATGTGACTCATTCTTCTTCTTGGGCTTGTCCTTCTTCTCATTCTTGGCATCATTCTTCTTTCTTGCTTTCTTGATGCTCTTCTCATCATCACTCTCATATGGGCATTCGGCTATGAGATAGCAATCATCATGGCATCAAAAGCACTTCATGTTGCCTTCATTCTTGCCACTCTTCTTCTTGGTTGATTGCTTCTTCTTCTTAGATATGTAGCTCTTCTTCACATATTTGCCCAACTTCCTCACAAAGAGAGCCATGTGCTCATCAATCTCACTTCCACTAGTAGAAGTGCCTTCTTCTTCATCATCACTTGACTCTTCTTTCTTCTTCTTGCCCTTGGATGATGAGCTTGCTTTAAGTGCTAAGCTCTTCTTGTCTTCTTTCTTTTCATCCTTCTTGTCTTCATCCTTGGCCTTCTTGTTTGCCTTGTTGATGAGCTCTTGCTTCTTCTTGTCATCTCTATAGGAGTCATCGGTCATCACCTCATCAAGCAATTGGTTGGGTGTCAAATACTTCAAGTTTGTCCTCACAAGCACCGTGATGAACATCCCAAACCTCTCCAGTAAACATCTCAAGAACTTCATGTTGAAGGTCTTGTCCTTGATGTCCTCTCCAAGTGCATTGAGATCGTTCACCAACACTTGCATGCGGTGGAACATCTCCGGCACACTTTCATCTTCTTCCATCTTGAAGCTATTGAATTGCTCAAGCTTGATATAGGCCTTTGCTTGCTTGACGCCTTCGGTGCCCTCATAGCACTCTTCTAGCTTCTTCCAAATGTCATGAGCAACAGTGAGTGACTTGACTTGCTCAAACACTCTATCGTTGAATGCCTCATGGAAAGCGCTCACGGCAAGATCATTTGCATAGATCTTCTTCTCTTCGGCCGTTGTTGGTTGCTCTTGATTTGCAACCTCAAACTTCTTCTCGATCACGACCCACACTTCTCTATTGATTGACTTGAGGTGTGTGATCATCTTCACCTTCCAATAGGCAAAGTTGGTGCCATCGAAAGGTGGCGCCTTCTTGGTGTTGTTGACATGAAAACTTACCATTGTGTCACCGTAGGTTATTAAGCCTTCAAATAACAGTGCCTAGCTTTGATACCACTTGAAAGGTCCTAATGGCTAGAGGGGGGGTGAATAGCCTATTAAAAATTCTAGCAACACACTAAACAATCAGATTAGACAATAAGGTGGCGAAGCTAAATAAGCGATGCAACAAGCTAGCTATGCAAGCCACAAATCAATTCTATTGTCTCTAATCACAAGCAAGGTCTAGGTCGCTATTTTACTCCTAGGTGAACAAGCAAGTCTAACTAGAACAAACACTAAGAGCTAAACAATTCTACTCAACTAAGCAACCTAAGCAATTCTACACAAGTATATCGAATGTAATGCTAAGAAGAGAGTGATCGATATACCGACCGTGGAGTGTAGAGGTGGAAGTCAATCACCATGATCAATATGAATTCTCCAACGAGCAAGCACAAGTGACACGATGATTTTTACCGAGGTTCACGTGCTTGCCGGCACGCTAGTCCTCGTTGTGGCAACACACTCACTTGACGATCGCTAAGCTTAATGGCCGGTGCCAAATCCCTGGTGGGAGCTCAAGCAAATCGATCACAAGAGAGGGTCCAACAAGCCACGAGCAATCCACTAGTGCTCCTTTCACGAATCTCCCATGGGGTAAGGAACGACCCCTCACAAATCCACCGGTGTGGCCTCGAACAAGCTCCAATCAAGCTCAACACCGCCTCTTGCTCCAAGCCGCTAGGGAACCAAGCAAATTCCCAAGAAAACAAGAATCCCGCGGCTTCTCCAAGGATAAAGTGCCTCTAGATGCAAGACTATCAAGCAATGCACTTCTATCACTCTCAATCTCACCAAGAATTCGAGTTATGGATGGAGAGATGAGTGGAGAGGAGTCTCACAAGCTCACTAGCAAGTTAGAGTGTTCAAATGTGCAAGAGAGACTCAAAAGACCCGGCCATCCAAGTATATATAGAGCCTCCCACGAGATAGAGCCGTTGGGCTTCAAAATGGGCATCCAGCGCGCTGACCGGACGCACTGACCGGACTCACCAGTGAGTCCGGTCGTGAGTCCGGTCGCTCCATTTTGAGCTTCCGGTCACAAACGACAGCGATCTCGGGCCCACGGCTGACACGCTCCTCAGTGCTTCCGGTCACAGGGTCTGGTGACCACCGGAAGCATCCGGTCGACGAGTCTGGTCATTTTGCCCAAAACATGCTCTCTGCCAGACGCACCCACCGGAGCGTCCGGTCGCGCTTCCGGTCGGCGCGTCCGGTCAACCTTTCCAGCGTGTTCGTCATGTTGTTGTCGCCCTTTGCTTCAACCTTGCTTCGCCTCTTGCCATGAGTTGCCAACACGTCGAAGATGATCATATTATCACTTATGTTAGCATGTACGATCGATTAGGCAAGAATGAAGTTAGTGCTCTCATGTCCTAAATGCAAATGCAAGTCAATTGGACCTAGAAGCACTTCACCAAAGGATTGTCGCGGCATCCCCTCTTGAAAGTCGGCCATCTATCCTATAATGTGATCACACGCTCTATCGTGTCTTGATCATCGAAAGGAAAACCCTATCAAGTATACCTTTGCCTTGATCTCCCGGGTTCCTCTCAAGCCGATCACCGAGCTTGATGATCCACCATGTCCATCATCATCGTCCATGTTCATGATCATCATGCTCCACGTCATCCACATAATCCTATCTCTTAAGTCACACTTAGAGCGAAGGATTAGTACGACAAGTGTGTCATCAATTTCCAAAACCAAACATGAGATTTCAGAAGTCGAGGCCGATGTCCGTCCAAACGACGGAGGGAACCAGCAGGGGATGCAGTAGGCCGGCTGGGTGGAGATGCTCCAACTTGTACTGCTGGCACGTGGTACAGGCTCGCACGAAGTCCTGCACAAGGCGGCGCATGTTGGGGAAGTGGAAGTTGCGGTGCAGCCGGTGGAGCGTACGGTGGACGCCCTCGTGCCCATCATCATGTACGGCCACCAGGATCTCCTGCAGGAGCGGGAGGTCGGCGGGATGTAGAGGCGGCCATCAAAGGTCACCATATCATCGGTGACCGCCTAGGGAGCCGCCGGCGTGCCCGGCGCACCTCGGTGTGGATGGCCGCCAACGCAGGTCGGCGCTGGCGTGCCGGGGCGGCTGATGAAGTCGAAGCGGGGCGCTGATATGGCCAGCAGCTCACCCTCCTCCGTGTCACGGCGTGAGATCACGTCCGCCACGACGTTCGTCGCTCCGGACCTATACTCAACAGAAAAGTCAAAGCCCAACAACTTGCCGACCCGGTGATCTTTGCGGGATCGTGGCAAGGCGTTGGTCGGTGTACTTCAGCTGTAATGGTCCGTCTTGACCATGAACCGCCGGCCCCGGGAGGTACGGCCTCCAATGCCGCACGGCTCGGGCGAGTCCGATGAGCCCCCGCTCATAAGCCGCAAGCGCCCGATGGAGGTGGGCGATGGGGCGGTGAAGAAAGCCACCGGTGACCCTCCTGGACCAAGACGGCGCCGAACCGTGACGAGGCGTCGTGATTCGACGATGAAGGTCTTCGCAAAGTCCGGCATAGACAAGACCGGGGTAGAGGTGACCGCCGCCTTGAGGGCAGAGAAAGCCGCGGCCACGGTGTCATCCCAAGTGAAGCCGTCTTTCTTGAGGAGGACGGTCAGCGGGGCCGCTACCGTGCCATAGTTGTGCACAAATTTACGGTAGTAGCACGCCAACCCGAGGAAGCGCGCAGCGCCCGGACGGGCGAGGCGCCGGCCGATCCATGATGGCTGCACCTTGGCGGGTCCATGGCTACGCCCGCCGCGGAGATGACGTGGCCGACGTAGGCGACCGACGAAGCCCCGAACGCACACTTTGTGCGCTTGACAAAGAGGCGGTGGCGACGTAGTTCATCGAGGACGACGCAGATGTGGCGCAGGTGGTCCGCCCATATCTTGCTGTAGATCAAGATATCGTCAAAAAAGACAAGCACGAACCGGCGAAGGACGGGGCGGAGAACGTCGTTCATGAGCGCCTGGAACGTCGCTGGCGCGTTGCAAAGGCCAAACGCCATCACCAGGAACTCGTACAGCCCATCATGCGTGCGGAACGCCGTCTTGTGCACATCCTCCGGGCGCATGAGCACCTGGTGGTACCCGGAGTGAAGGTCCAGCTTGGTGAAGTACCGCGCCCCGTGGAGCTCGTCGAGGAGCTCGTCGACCACGGGAATGGGGAAGGCGTCCTTCACCGTCAAGGCGTTCAAGGCGCGGTACACGCAGAAACGCCATGACCCATCGGGCTTCTTGACGAGGAGGACCGGCGATGAGAATGGCGAAGCCGCTGCCGGACGATCCCTTGCTCCATCATGATGGCGCGCGCCGCTCAAGTTCATCTTTGTGGGCCGCCGGTACGGTA
Source organism: Hyparrhenia diplandra (assembly GCA_015847255.1). Lineage (NCBI taxonomy): Eukaryota > Viridiplantae > Streptophyta > Magnoliopsida > Poales > Poaceae > Hyparrhenia > Hyparrhenia diplandra. The sequence continues at coordinate 236,741 of JADLZK010007933.1, forward strand.
TGGCGGATCCGCCACCGTTGCGCGCCCAACTTGAGGGTGATGCGGTGCTCGTGGGCGCGTATTTGTGGTGGCGAACCCGGTTGGCTCGGACGGCGGCAAAGGAGTCGGGGCATCGAGGAGTGGCTCATCGCCACGGTCGCGCGGAGGGAGGGGCGACCCGGTGGGACGGCACGTTGGACCGGGGAGATGGTGCGCATCGCCTACAGAACGTCATGCACCGGTGGGCAAGGTCCCAAATGATAGGGCCTAGCGCACCGAGCCACTTGGTGCCGAGGACCACATCATGCGCCCGCCGGGGGCATGACGAAGAGGTCCGCCGGAAACGGGCGCCGTCGATGAGCGAGGGGCGCGTCGCGGATGACGCCGGCGCGGGGTGATCCGCTCGCCATTGGCGACCATGGCCGTGACGCGGGCGGGCCGACGGAGAGGAAGACCGGACCGCCATGCCGCCTCCTCGGATATGAAGTTGTGGGTGCTGCCGGAGTTGAGGAGAGCGACGAGCGGCGGCCCGCGCGCCACCGCGAGCCGCATGGTGTCGGCCGCGGGAACGCCGACCACGACTGTAGGGAGAAGCGGGGCGCCCCCCGTCCCCCGCACCCGCGGCGTCGTCGGTGTCATCGATCTCCACACCGTCGACGAAGAAGATCCGCTTGCAAAACCTGTTATGGCCACAAGAATACTTTTCATTACGGTTAAAGCATAGGCCAAGTCGGCGTCATTCCGCCATTTCCACCGGGTTGAGGCACCGTTGGTTGCCCTCGCGGCGTCTGGATCGGCACCCACCGCGGCACGGGCGGTGCCGGTGGCGGGGTGGCGCGGCGAGCCGGACAGGGCGTGGTGGCGGCGAGCTCGCGCCACATGGCGAGCCGGGCTCATTGCGGCGGCGGCGTCCCGGGGGTAGAGGATCCGCACCACATGGCTGAGCGGCGACAGCAGCCCCCCGGTGTAGAGTTGGACGCGCTGCGCCTCGTCCAACTTGCCGGCGCATGGGAGGAGCTCCTGAAACCGTTTGGAGTATTCCTCGACGGTGCCGGTGCGGCGGCACTCGGCGAGTTCAAAGAGCGGCGCTGACCGGAGAGGGGGACCGAACCGCAGGTGGAGAAGCTCCTTGAAACGACCCCACGGAGGCGTTCCCTCATCTTCCTGGAGTTGAATGAACTAGTGTTGTGCGACGCCCTCGAGATTGTACGAGGCCATCCACACTTTCTCTTCCGCCAGGGTGCGTTGTTGGCGAAAGTACGACTCACATTTGTTGACGAAGAGGAGAGGATCGGACTTGCCATCATATAGGGGGAAGTCCAGCTTCTATGGAATTTTGGCAGGCGATCGAGATCGCGTGGAGCGTCGTGGCGGCTGCCGGTTGACGACGACGACTCAGACTTCTCCTTCAGGCCTGCGATGTCGGACTGCATCTCCTTCATCATCTTGATGACGTCGGCGATGGTCGGCTCGGATATGGTGGTAGGGGCAGCCGAAGAGGTGGCTGACAATGTTGGTGATGGTGGTGCGGTGGCTAGTGGATGGGCGTTGGTGGTGCGGGGGGTCGAGGATTGGGATTGGCCGGACGAGGATCGCCGAGCTCGTGATACCAGGTTGTCAAGGACGTCGAATCCTTGACTGGCTGGGCCTCGGCTACGCAACTCGTAGCCTTCGGCCGTCTTCTCCGATGGGGTTATTCCCCCCGATGGAAGGCTTAACAGAGAGAAAGGTAGAAGATGACTGATTCTTTGTTGAATTCAAAAGGTCCGGTTACAAAGGATTAAAAGGCCGCGGCCAAGCAAATGGAGAAGGCTCTCCTTGATTCTAGGGACGACTAATCTTAGGCCGGCTAAGCAAATGGAGAAGGCTCTCCATGATTCTAGGACCCGACTAATCTTGGCTTTCCTTCCTAGCCATCGGTCATCGGGCGCTGGCCACCGCCGCCATGCGCTTCGGCTTGATCCGCGTTCGATTCTTGCCGCGCGATCGGTCAGCGTTCGCGCGCGGACGCCGTCCCCAAGGCTTCGCTGCGATGGATGTACGGTGACCGTACATGATAAATTGTCTCAAGATTATTACCGCAAATACTTTGATGCCAAACATACGGACCGACAGTTTCAAGTGGGTGATTATGTCCGGCTCAAACTTTTATCCCGATCTGCGGCAACCATATCTGCACTACACAAAGGCAAGCTCTCTCCTAAATATTTTGGACCCTTCAACATCATCAAGATCATTACTCCGATTACATATGAGTTGAATCTACCTTTCGGAACCCGCATCCACAACGCCTTTCATGTCAAAGATGCTTAAACCACACCGAGGGGAGATACCTACCGATATCCCAAAGATTGCCAAGGATTCATGATGGTACACCGGTTCTCGAACCCGAAATCATGCTTAAATCGAGAGTTCGGTAGGGTCAACTTCGTGTGCTCATCAAATGGAAGAACAAGACAGATTGCGAGATGCTTCTTGGGAGGATCTTTGAATTATTCAACAAAATATATCCGTAATTCCAAAGACGAGAACGATTTGAATCTCCGTGCGAGGGGAGAGATGTCATACTCGGGTCGAAGTCGCGGGAATAAGCGTAGTGGCTGAATATTTAATTATTATCTAGTTTTATTAGTGAATTTATTAAGTTAAATTAAAGAGAATTAGAAAAAGACTAGGCTTGGCCCGTTAGCAATTGTAAACCCCTCATATAAATATGGGGGCAATTATCGTGAGACAACCAAGAAAGAAATAATTCGGGGTTTAACCCTACCTTACCCAGCTCTCCGCCGCCGCCACCACCTCCCCGCCGCCGTCGCGCCCCGCCGCCGCCGTCGACGCGCCGCCGCCCCCGCCTCGCCGCGCCGACGATCAACGCCACGTCACCCTCTCGTTCTTCCTCTCGCGTTGGATCGGAAAACGGGTTGTGACACCCGACCACCATTACACCACCCCTAGCCAGAGATGGTGCTGCCGGATCCCGCACGGCCAGGCCGCTGCTGATGGATCCTGCGACCGAGCAGGAGGTGAGCTGGGCCGCTAGGCCGTTGTGGCTATCCCGCCTCATAATGTTCGCCAACACTTCCCCTATCCCTCCTTCGCCGCCGTTGCAACACATCGACGCCACCCATGCGCCGCGGCGGCGGCCTGTGCTCCTCTTTATGTTGAACAAGAACAATGGGTGAATGGTGGCGGGCTCGAGCTATAAAGCACCGAAGGGAGGAGATGACTATTAGATGGGGCCCACAATATTGGGGGAGATGCAACCCCCTCTATTTAAGTGGAGATGGTTTGTTTGTTGTGGTTAAGTGGAGATGGTTTGTTTTTAGTCGCCAGCAGTGTTTTGAAGACGTCGCCTAGGTTCCCAAGCGTACCTATAGCTTGCCTTGTAAACCGTGGCATCTTGTCACCTAGGCATCGCCTAGGCGCCCAGGCGTACCCAATACTCATCTAGATGTGTAGCCATCTTTAAAATATTTGTGGCCACAAAAAAAATAAGGATCATATTGGAGAGCCGCTAAAGGAACAAAATAATCGTATCTCCCTAGATACTGACAGGTTTATGGGACGAGAGATGAGAAAGAGTACTCCCTCCGTCCCATTGAGTTTGTCACCCCGGATTCCGCACCATCTTTTTCGATGATTCGTTTTATTCAAATTTTTTGCATAAATATAATTTATCTTTTTATGACTTATTTTATCAATAAAAATACTTAAATACTTGATTAATTTATTTTATTATTTGTATAAATATTTTGAATAAGATAGATAGTCAAACATGAAGTTTAAAAGTTAAAAACTAATTTAACCCATGGAAGAGCGAACCCATGGAAGAGGGGGAGTAGTCGCTGGAGATAATTATTAGCCGGAGATACTATACTAGTATTAGGCAATAGCACCGGGCATGTCTCCTGAACCAGGTGGTTGCAAGTGCAAATTTTCAAGAAAAAACTGAGTAAACTGACCAGGTGGGCCCCAGCCAACCGGTTTCCTCCCCCAAATCTCACTCAATCCCGTGCTACTCCCGACTCCCGTCTCCCGTCCTCTCCAAATTCACCACCGCATGGACGACGCGGCGAATCCCGCCCCTCCACCATCCACCTCCACCGCCGCATCCGCGGCGGCCGCGGCCGCGCAACACCAACAGCTCCAGCGCCAACTCTTCCTAATGCAGCAGGCGCAGTCCCACCCGCAGCAGCTGTCGCAGCAGGCCATGTCCCGCTTCCCCTCCAACATCGATGCTCACCTCCGCCCCCTAGGCCCACTTCGCTTCCAACAGCCTCAGCAGCCCCAGCCGTCCCACTCCCAGGGTCCTGCTCAGCCGCCGGCGCAGGCCACGCAGCAGGCGTCGCCCCAGCAGCAGCAGCAGCAGCAGGCGGCGGCGGCGGCGGCGGCTGCGGCGCAGGCCCAGGCGGCGCGGGTACGAAGCCCCGAGATGGAAATGGCGCTGCAGGACGCCATGCGGGTCTGCAACCCGGACGTCAAGACGCCCTTCCAGTCCATCGAGGATGCTGTCAACAGGTGCGCTACCGTCGGATTCGTGCCAAATCTTGCTACTTTCCTATTCGGGTGTGTATCTATATCTCGATCTCGAGGTATTTCGTTTGAAACACGTATTTGTGGCCAAGGGGAGTTTGTGGAAATGATGGGTTAAGCATTTATTTAGCAGATCTCCACGGGTTTAACACGGCGATTGAGGTTCGAGTGCGCGTGAAAAATTCGTCTTTGTTTGATTAAGTGCGAATTGATGATATAATTTTTGTTATGCTTGGCATGTTTGTTCGGTCTACTGGATGCAATATTGGGCTGGTTAGTGATGACATGTCGGAATCTGATTAGTTCTGATTGATGCATATCTTCTTTGGCTGTTGGCTATCGAATGCTTTCAGAAATCACCTCTTCTGTGTAGCTATTTTGGACGGTAATGTCTAGCAGTGCGTTGTATTCTGCAAATAGGAATTTCAAGTGTATTAATTGCTGTCATTGGATTATAATGTTTGTTTTGGGTGAAAAATTCAGTCTTATCTGCGTCAGCAGATTTCCAGTTTTGTTCTATGATATACTCTTCCAATGTTGTATAGCATTGTGAAACCGATGGTGGCATTGTAGAAGTACTTGGTAAGGGTTTGTATTGAACTTCACAATTTTAGCAGTACACGTTCTGCATTGATGTATAAACAGATGGGCTGATTATCCTTCTTTTTGTGAATAAATCTGTATAGAAACACAATTGGTCATTCAATAATCAATACTATTCTCAGAATTACATTTCTGTACTTCAATAATGATTTCATCATAAAAGTAAAAAACTATCATGGGAATTTTATCCAACCTGCCCCCCTTAAGTCATGTTTGGTAAGGTAAGATTGTAGTTTCTACCGTTACAAGCAGTTAAACTGCCAAAGGATGCTTGTCCAGTTGGTCTAGACACTCAGCCGCACCCCACAGTCCTAAGTTCAACTCCCTGTGGAGCGAATTTCAGGTTGGGGGTTAAAAAAAAAATCCCCTCGCCGGTCCTTTGTGCCAAAGCACTGGTTTAGAGACGGCCAGGTTGGCCTTGTACGGCCCAGGTTTCTCACGGGTTACGATTCCCAGTGTCTGGGCGGGGCCGGGATTCTGGGGTTTTCTCGGCCTATGTGAGAAGGCCTTCTTACAGTAATGCCCGGGGCGGCTTGCCCCTCGTAGGTCGAAGTTTTTTTTGTACAAGCAGTTAAACTGATTGCTATTAATTACTACTCAAGCTATATTTATTATGTTTTTGGGTTGTTTGAACTCGGGCATTTTATTCTTTGATAAAAATTACACTTTATGTGTTGAGTTTGAGTTTTTGAAAACTATACAAACAGATTCGTAAAGGTAGTGTCATAATAGTTCACTTATATTATTATATTTTACTACTATATTATAATAAAAAGTTGGGTCAACGACATCGGTGTGTAAGACATCATTTATTTGTGGTGAGCATGGAGTATATCATAGAACTTGCCTTCGATGATATGATGTTTAGTCACATGTACTAGTTTATGTCCTGACTGTACTAAGAGGGTTTACTCACTGTGCTTGTTGATTCCCTGTTTTCTTTTGCTAGTGTTATTGTACCTGAGTGGTGTTCAGCGATGAAGTTTGCAACACCATAGCTAGTGTTATTGTTGTACCCTTACCTGAGTGGTGTTCGGTGATGAAGTTTTGATGCAACACCATAAGTTATTGGGGACTTGGGACTGTGTAAGAGTCCTCCTGACGGGAGGGTGGTCATTGCTGGGGTTTAGGGCGTGAGGGTGACGAGAAAGGGAAAGAGGTAGAGGAAGGAGCAATTGCTCTATTCTTGCTTAGGACTTGTGTTCCAAGCATATGGGAGATATCCTTATAGATTGGATCCTTCCTTACTAAACAAACCAAACTCTGTCTTAATCAATCTCCTAATTTATTTTTTGTTTTATCCTTCTAATTCTTTCCGGGTGAACGAGACTGCATGGGTGCCGACGCTGCCTGTCCTAGCGAGCGCGCCCCCTGAGATGTGCTCGAATCGGTTCAAATCGGCCAGTGCCCTCCATTAGGCCTCGCTAGGCCCGTTAACTTTGGGTAGGGGACCTCTCGTTAGGCGTATGACCAAAGTTCAAGGAGGCGCTAGGCGCTAACCCATAGCCTAGAGCCTAGGCAAGCCTAGGCGTTTCAAAGCATTTTTCTAGGCGTTTTATATCCATTCATATTTTACGTATAACAGTCTATAAGAAAAGAAAAAGCAAACCTTATCTCTAACCTCATCCCCCACCCTATCCCATTGCATTAACCACCTCACGGCTGGCCGCGGTGCCTGCGGCCTCCATCCCTGGCTCAACCATCCTCCGCGCTGCTTTCTGCCCCTGTCCCTGCCTCCTTCGCGCCGCTCGCACCCTTCGCTGCCCCCATCCTTGCTTCTCCACCTCCTCTGCCACGGCCGACGCTAGCCTCTGCTGCCGTTGTGCAACGTTCCTGATTTGGCGACTGCTCTGCCATGGACTAAAGGCCATGCTTCCTAGTTGCAGTAGCCGCTAGCCTCAAAGCCGCGCTCGCCACCCTTGCTGCTCTGGATCAGTGGTAACCCATCGACTAGAGGTCCGCCTACCCCAATAGGCCAGGTGGCAACCCCCGACTAGCGATTAGTCACGCCTAGGCGGGGAGGTCTCACTTTTTTTGAACATTGTATATGACATCACCCCTCCTTCTCCGCCCATCGCTTCCTCGCATTGAAGCAAGGCCCACTCGTTGATGCCGTCTGGTGGAGGAGCTTGCCCTGTTAGAATGGCCTCAATGTGGATGATGAGGCTACCTCAATGGCGAACTCGAAGTAGTAGAGGTTGCCGATGTAGCCGTGGAGGTAGTAGCTATAGGGTACATGGCCCCTAGGAATCCTGCTACTGGGGTGCCGCCACAAGCAAGGGACGGTAGATAGCGGCGTCAATGGAGAAGTGGAGGATCTCTAGTGGTGGTGCAGTGAAGTCGTGGACCCTGTTGGCAACGTTGGGTAGGATGTAATTAGGTACCCAACGCCATATGGTCCAGGTGAAGCGTTAAGGTGGTGTTGTCGTTTTTTTTTGACAGAAAACCAAGCCATTTGTTAGCAGCATCTTGCTGCAATGAAAGAAAATGGTTCAGAAATTACACATTGTAGTGCCAATTTGAGAGGGCAACTGCTGCCATGGGAGTTATTTGAAATTTTGAACAAGTTACAGTAGGCTGATTACATGAATTTCCAGAAAAACTGAAAGCCTGAGTGGCTAGAGTATGAGCTGTGCTATTCATAATTCTTTCAATCTTGAGCACTTGGACTGGTTTGGTGGCCATCAGATTTAAGAACCTTTATGTGAAGGCCTTGGCTTCCCACTTTGGACGGCGATCATGATCAGATCCATTGAAAAAATGGACAAGTTGTTGGTTGTCCATGAGAAAAGAGACTTCATCAGTTTGGAGCTTGGATATAACCCAGGCTTAGTTGCTGCTTCGGCCATAACGACTGAGGTGATTGAACCAATCTGTACTTTGATGTAGATGTAAAGATTGCTTCTTGGATCATGAGGAAATTTGTTGTCATCGTGGTCAGTGTTTGTAATTGTTGATGGCCATGATGTCGAAGAGGTGGTTGCACTTGTGGCCGCGGGTGAAGGGCTCGTCATAGTTGAAGCATTAGCCCCAATCAGTGTCATTCCACTCTGCAGTGAGGCGCTTGAAGGGGCGTGGGGTGTAGCTGGCGGTGTCAGGGTTGTTCATGATGGCGCCTTCACAGTCAGCGGTCGATTAGCCGACTTGGTGGCCGCCCGACTTGTTGGGGTCGAGAGATAACCGCAAGGCATTTGTTCATATGCCTTTACGTGGGACATGGCCATCGCTATGTCTTGCGGGTTCTGGAGCTTGACATCGGTCTTTAGGAGCTTGAGGAATCCGGCGGTGTGGATGTTCACCTGCTGTTGCTCAAGTGCTTCGGCCCAAGCCATGTGTGCCAGGAAGTGCTCCGTGTAGTCATTGACGAGACCAGTCTTACGTAGGATCACAAGCTCGCCTAGGGGTTGTGCCGGGTAGGGGGGCTAAAGTGCTCATGGACGCAACGGCGAAGTATGGCCAATCCGTCACCTCCTTGCCCTACGTGAGGCGCATGTACCACTGTTGGGTTGCACTTGTCAGACTTGCTCGGTGTCTGGGGTCTTTTGGTCCCTGAATTGCTCACTGCGATTAAGCCATGGCAATGGTCCTCCGTGCACTCGAACGTTGGGAATGCTTGTTTGTGAATGCACGACATCATGACAGGGTAGGAGCCCGGTAGTGCCCCGAGTACGGGTATGGCGGCGGTAGCATCGTCTTGGGCGCCTCCTGGTTGTTGGTGATGTTGAAGAGCTTGGCTTCCAACTCATGTACAATCTCAGGGATTGCAGATGACGCAGCCGACTCCTGCTCCTTGACGAAGGCGCGCCGGCGGCCTCCATGGCACGCTTGGCATCTGCCTCCAGGTCGGTGGCAGCGGCCTCGTGCTCACGTTGGGCACGAGCTGCAACGGCAGCCTCATCAATTTGGCCTCCTTGATGTTCTTCAGGAGGTTATCTATGGTGACGAACTGCTCCTTCATGACCTCGAACTGCTTGTTGAGGTCCAAGACAAGGCCATCGATCATGGCCTTCATGGTTACGGTGGTGTTGGCGTCACCCATGGGTGTGGCGTACGATTGTCTGGTCTCCGAGATACTAGTGTAAGAGTCCTCCTGAGGGGAGGGGGTGGTGGGTAGGGTTTAGGGCGTGGGGGATAGCGCAGGGAGAGGAGGGTGACAGCAGAGAGAGAGAGAGGAAGGAGCAAATTGCTACATTAGATGGACTACGTCCTCCCTATATTTATAGTCCCTATAAGACTTGTGTTCCAAGCAACTACGGATGATATCTTTGTAGATTTGATCCTCCCTTCCTAAACAAACTAAACTCTGTCTTAATCAATCTCCTAATTTGATTCCTGTTTTATTCTTCTAATTCTTTCTGGCTGAAGCAGGCTGTGGGAGTGCCGATGCTGCCCCTCCTGCCCCCACCCCCCACCCGATGCGCTGGAACAGGTTCAAGTCTGCCAGCGCCCTCCTTTGGGTCTTGCTAGGGCAGTTAACTCTGGGTTGGGGACCTCTCATTGTAGATAATTAAGACGGATATTTTGTTCCCTTATTCAAACGGATACTAGTTTTTCCCACTATCGCGCTAGATATGAAATTCATGAGAAATTTCAAGATTTGGGACTCAATTCGCGCGCCTCTCAAGATTTGGGACTCAATTCGCAAGCCTTTCAAGAAATAGGACTGGGCACGCGAACTTCTTCAAGATTTAGGATTTCAGTGATTTTCTCTCATTTTCAGTTTTTATTTAATTCTTTCACCTCTCTAAAGGACCTAAAAGGACCTAACTATCCCTGCCTCACTTCATCTCCTTTCCTCTCTCGCGTTGGACTGAACGTACGCTCTTTTCTCCTTCGCCCCAAGGCGCCACAGGGGACACGAACAACAGCGCCGCCTGTCCCGTCTGTCCGCCCGGTGGTTGGCCGCCCCGCCGCCCGGCGGACCCCCTCCCCGCCGGACCCCCCCCCCTCCTGCCTGTGAAGCTCCTGTGACAGCGCCGCCTGTGAAGCTTCAGGAGCCCCTGTGACTCCCGCCCGTGCGTTTTTTTTTTTTTTTTCGTGAGGGAGGAAAGGAGATAAGGTGAGGCAGGGACAGTTTGGTCATTTTAGGTTCCCTAAAGAGGTGAAAGGATTACATGAAAACTGAAAAGGAGTCAAAATACCAGAAATCCTAAATCTTGAAGAAGTTCGCGTGTCCGATCCTATTTCTTGAAAGGCTTGCGAATTGAGTCCCCGCGTTTTTTTTTTGAGTGAGGGAGGAAAGGAGATAAGGTGAGGCAGGGACAGTTTGGTCATTTTAGGTTCCCTACAGAGGTGAAAGGATTACATGAAAACTGAAAAGGAGTCAAAATACCAGAAATCCTAAATCTTGAAGAAGTTCGTGTGTCCGATCCTATTTCTTGAAAGGCTTGCGAATTGAGTCCCAAATCTTGAAATTTCTCGAAATTCATAATCACATCATGTGACTCGGAACATACCACGTTGAACATCTATATATGCTTCTGGTTATGGGGCCGAAGCTGAACATTGGTAGCTTATAAGATCCATGGTTTTTTATTCTTTGTGGCGTCCTGTTGTGCTGGGGTTATGCCACATGTGCTGTCTTGCACGTCAGAGATGCTTCTACTCACTTGCTGACATGCGTTTGACAATGTGGCAGTAATTAATATGACTACATAAGTAATGGGCAAATGCTCTTGTGATGTAGGTCACGCGCATGTGGTGTACGCCATGTTCTATCATACCCTTCCACATGACAACGCAATTACAGAAACTGCATTGTTAACTATAGTTCACATTGTTTTTGCATTTCACCTCATCCCTGGAACAACAAAATAAGTAATCATCTATGCAAAATCAGAAAACTAGTCTTATATGAATTGTACCCTGCATAATGCAAGAATATTTTATTTATATTGACCCTGCAAAGTGGAAACCAAATTATGTGCCATCAGAGTAATATGTTGAAATTGTAGTATCAAGCCTTTTTCTCATGAGTTAGTAGAACAAACACCATTCAAGTTTATTAACAATTGGGAATCCTTGTGATTGTAGCTAGAGAGCAATGTGACACTACTGCATGTAAATATGTATGCATGTGCTGGGTTCAGATGAGATAAATCAAATATCACCTGGGTCATACAGATTTGTTTTCTCTTATCTCTTAAAGTAATATTCCTTTTAAAAGTATGTATACACGTTCTGAAGTGAATGCATTATAATTTTTGTACTGCTGAATTTCCGTTGTGGAAGTCCTTGGTCTAAAATAAAATGTAAGTTGGTACCTAGTCGATTAAGATGTGCATTATTATCTCCTCCCTTTGTAAACTGTATGATTCTTCATTCTCCATTTGGTATTTTACTCATACGATTTATTCCATTTGTGTTAAAACTAGGTTATTGCCTTACCATGTTGTTGCTGACTATGAGGCTGAAGAAGATGATAGAATCCTTGATAGCGATACAACAGGCCAGATTCCTTCTCGTCTGCAGCAATGGGACCATAACATTCTGGTGAAGATTGCTGAGTTCACGACAACATTTGACAAGCAAGTATTGGCATATAACATAATGACAAAGAAAAGGGCCATTGGTGAGTTCAGATCAGAGGAGCGGCTCATGCTGGAGCAAGCCTTATTACAGGAGGAAAAGCAGGCTATGCTAGGACTGAGAGCTGAGATTGAGTCAAGAGAGAAAGCTGGTCGCGAGGCTGCTGAAGTGAAGATGCGAATGGCAATGGAGCATGCTCGTGCTGAGGCACAAACTCACTCTGAGATGATGAATCATGGTCCTATAAGGGCCAGTGCTGTTGCTTCACAAGGGGACGATGGTCCGAGTCATGACATGGTGCAAGAACATGGTGAAGATGGGTGGGGAAACTCTCAAAGGGATGATGAAGATCCATCTGAGGATTTCCTCAATGATGAGAACGAACCTGAGAATGGGAACTCAGATGGGCAGGACTGGCGCAGATCTGGGGAGCTTGATCTGAACTCTAGGTAAGGCAGTTGGATTTGCACAGGTTGAGTGAACTACATGAAAATTCTAGGTAGGTTACGATATGCTGGTATTGTATCTATTGTTGTTTTTGGTGAAGATTATTTAACCGGTCTTTCTGGCTGTAAACATGCCATTCAATCGAATATATTAGCTTCTCTGCTGTTTGACTGAGCAATATTTACTCCAACCCTCAATATGTGCCATTTTCAATTAGGAAAAAGAGAATTCCCATCGTCATTTCGTGTGACCTTTTTATCCATACCATTACAATTTATAAACTTCTCGCACATGTCATTACAATCAACTATTTGGAGACTAACATTACAATTCTCTCTGTACCCAATTCATACTTCCATCACAATTCTCTCTGTACCCAATTCATGCCATTTTCTATGTACAAAATTAAATTACACTAGATCCACTTAAAAGATCATCATATTTTTGTAGCCTAAAATACCCCTCTAGCTGCACTCTCTTGTCCAATGAACTAGGAATTTATTTTCCCCACCAAAATTTAAATTTCATGAATTCTTAGTTCATTTGCTAAAATCTATGGATATCCAACTTCTGCTTTGTCTTCCACCTGTATGCAGGGCGCATGCCCGCTCAAGAGGCCACAACTTGTGCGGGGGCGTGCAAGTGTTGCCTAGGCCTTGTTTAGATGGCTAAAATTTCTAACCTAACTTTCAAGTTTTTTCACTCTCTCTGGATCACATCATATTAAATAGATCAAAAGATATATGTTCGGAGTATTAAATGTAGGTAAAAAAATAACTAATTACACAGTTTAGATGTACAAGACGATTCTTTTGAGTCTAGTTACCCCATGGTAGTATAATATTTATCACAAACAAACAAAACGTGCTACAATGTGTTACAGGAGTTTTAACAGTGTTTTTTACTTTTTTTTTTCTGACATCTAACCAGGCCGGTCGTGCGGGCGCTGCCTCCCCATATGCGTAGAAGGAATAAATCCCTGACCAAAAGTACTGAGTGACACAAGGTTCAAACCCTCATTCTATTCAAAAAAAAAAAAAACCTCAGTCCAATTCCACTGCAATCTCTCAGTCGCCACTGCCGTTCCCGTTTTTCCGTCCCGGAGCGCTGCGCGCGTAGCTCACCAGGAGAGTAGGCCTCTAAAACATTGTCCTCGTAGATATGGTCGGGTGTGGGATTTTTTTTAAATTTAATCTTTTTTAAATAAAAAATCAAGTTTATTCCCCTTTAGAAATTATTTGCACAGGTAACCCTTTTGGTCGCGCTAGGAGGCGGGCGCGACTTTTTCACACTATCACCAATGGTGTCACGGTGACGCATGTGTTTGACCGAGGCTGGTGTGGGACACGGTAGGCCCGCCGGCGTCACGCCACATGCAGTGGCGCGACAGCTCATGTTGCATGCGAGAACAAATGGCGTTACTTCATTCTTTCTTCGAGTGGCATGCATGCGAGATCAATGGAGCACATAATTACATTAATTAATGCATGCGAGAATCTTGGTTTGGCTACGTGCCCGCTACATGCAACATGACATCAATGTAAGGAAGTCTACAAGAAAACATATTCTAGTTACTATAATTAGCACACAAATATTCCTGGTGCACGCAACAATAATAGAAATATATTTTCTAGTTACTAAAATTAGAACTCAAACGATATTGTTACGATAATTAGCACTAGTTACTAAAATTAGAACTCAAACGATCTTGTTACGATAATTTGCACAGGAATTTACGAGAATTTGTACCAAAAACATATTTACGATAGTTTGCACTAAAAGTATTTGTGATACATTAAGAATTTTTTTGTGAGATCGATACATGCCCGAAAGTGTTGCACGGGTTCATGAATATTTACCTGTTTATGACGACACAAGGATTCTTTTGTTATTTGTTTGAAACAATAACATTTCTATAGTGCCATTTTCTCCCCATTTTTTCATTTTATTTTACATATACCCACGTATTGCACTTGGATCATAATTTTTTTATATGTCTATGATGACAAACATAGATTTTTAGTCTGAGTTAAGCTATTCTAAAAATATTTTGTAAAATAGTTTCGATTCATTTGTTCTAAAAAGTGCTCTTCTTTTTATAATTTTTTCTTATTTTTCTTATTTTCCTCTATTTTCTTTTTTTTTTACTTAGGTGTTCTGTATGACTGTGTGTCTACTACATCTGCTCGCCATATGGACTCGCATTTCGTTCATGCGACCTTGTTTATCTTTACTTTTTTTTTATTACTCGGGTGGGTTTGTTTTATGAGCCAGATTTATAGGAATTCTAACTTTAGGGGTGGGAGGGATGTGTGAATTCTAACTTTAGGGGTGGGAGGGATGTGTCGCTCGAGCGGTTTTTTATGGGGCCAGATTTACATGCATTCTATTTTTAAACGTGGGAGGGAGGTGTGTCATGAACTCATGATTATGCATGTCGTTCCGACAAAAAAAGTGTGATAAGCCTGTCCCGCCTGCGATAGTGTGAAAAAGTCACGCCGGCCCCCCTGGCGCGACCAAAGGATACCTGGTACAAATAATTTCTGAACGGGGGTAAACTTATGTTTTGTTTAAAAAAGGGTTAATTTTTTTTTAAAAAAAAAGCCGTGTGCGGGGACAATCAGTTTTTTTTGGGAGCGCCGCCACGACTGCTCACTCCCTCCGCCGTACCACGCCACTGGTTTTCGTCCGCGACTGCACCCGCCGTTCGTCTTCGTCTGCGCCCGTGATCGAACATCTTCCCACGACGACCGAACCACTACACCAACAATAGCCGACAACGACTCCGCTAGATCATCCCTGAGCATGAATCCTTTGGCAAGGTGTAATTCCGTACCCATATTTGAGAGCCATACATTAAATTATCTGTTTATTCCATGATGAGTATTGCAACCACTAGCAGTTCATTTATGCACGTAATTAATGTCGTAATTTTACTGCTTATTTTATGGATTAAATTCATCATTAAATTACCTAGACTTTTTCCGAAAGGTAATCTCAGCACAGCAGAAACTGCATCTATTGGCGCCTCTCCCTTTCAGGAGAAGAGAAACTCAGCACAGAAAAAAAAATGCATCTATTGGTGCCACTCTTTGCAAGCGGTGCATGAACATATGACAGGAGTAGACAAAGAACCAACCGCGGCATTTTTAGATACCAACTCTTTGCTACACCATGACTCTTAGCGATATACGGTGGCCATCTGAATCGTCAAAGCTAGGCATGACAAAACGAAGTTCAAGATTGAGATCGACGAGAGTATTGAGTGGCAATTAAACATCATAAGAACTACGTGATAACAGCTCCTGCTGCAGCGAGGATCAATGCAGCAATGGGAATGCCACAGGAACTGGAGACCTCAGCGCCTGAACGAACCATTGACCCAGCTGGTGGAACTGCCTCCATTGGCTTGGACATCAACTCAGGGACAGCAGCTGCACAAACACATATGTATCAGAAGATTGATTCATATATAACCTTCATAGGAAGGCAACCATGCTATTGAGAAACTCTAGTGCTCATTACCACAAAGCACACACAATAGTCCATACATAAAAACACAAATTACAAAGCATTCTTCACTACAACACAGTAAGAATAGTTGATGTAAACAACAACACAAAGTACTAAAGAGTTATGAACTATATATGAAATGTGCATCACATGATGTGTCATGTAGTTAATAACATTATGAACATGTCCAATATCATGAAAACATAAACTGTAATTGCACAACAAACTAACTTTCATGTGGACAGAAAAGCAGCGACAACCTTTTCTTTAAAAAAATGTAGACTGTGTTTAGTTCCTCAAAAAGGGCTGAAAAGTGATAGCACTTTTTGTTTGTTTGTGGTAAATATTGTCCTACCATGGGCTAACTAGGCTCAAAAGATTCGTCTTACAACATACTCCCTCCGTCTCAAAATAGATGTCATTCTCGCTTCCCGAGAAGTCAAAATTTCAAAATACCGGCAATTATATATTAAAATATATAAATATTTATGTTAAGTAATTAGTATCGTCGAAAAGATCTTTAAGTCTAGTTTTTTAACAAATTTATTTGAAGATTTAAATGTTGCACATATTTTCTATAAATATAGTCAAAGTTGAAAAAGTTTAAGCGACACGTTTCCCATAGTGACATCTATTTTGAGATGGAGTACATTCAAGCTGTGCAATTAGTCATTTTGTGTACCTACATTTAATGCTTCTTGCATACGTTTTTTTGCTACATTTAATGTTTCGATGTGATGAGAATTTTGAAAACTTTGTCCAAATTTTGGAGAACTAAACACAGCCGTAGTAGTAAGCTGAAGAAATATGTTCACCTGGGGAAATTTCTTGCCTGGCTGTTGACTGGGGCATGAAATGCAATTCTGGCAGCGCCTTCAGTTCTATGTTCAAGAAATGAAACAACAAAATGATAAGTGAGAAGTTAATGGATTGTGCCATATTATACTCTCTCTCTCTCTCTCTCTCTCTCTCTCTCTCTTTTATACTCTTTATCTCGTTTGTCATATGATTAGGATAAACACCAAAAGCAGTACACGCGCGATCTGCATGTCAAGAAGATGGCAGCTTGTAACAAAACAAAAATAGGTGAACTTATAGTAAGGAACACAAATTTCCCAAACATCAGGTAACGTTTGTCCCCTGCTAAACCATCAGGATATGACATGAAGACAAGACAGAACTATTATATTGTTACAATAAATTTCTTTGAGAACAGAAAGGACTCTCATAAATCAAAATGTGGAAAATTGATGAAGATTAGTAGATGACTAATCATGGTTCCAAAGAAACTAACATTTTGTTTAGCACATGCCAAACTAATGGTATATCTTAAATTATGAAAGAGAAGGGTGAAAAAAGTAGTGTTGCCTTATATTACAATAATGAAACACGCTAGCTTGATAAGCAACACAACAAATGAATCAGGTAAGACTAGCTACTGGTTGAGGCTAAAAACTATCCCGAATTAGCTCACATATTAATTAGCTTCCTGTTTGGATAGGCTAGAGCCAATTTGGGCTAAAATTAGCTGCCTAATAATTAGCCCTATGCATCAAACAGGCCCACACATACTAAAATGAGAACCTGTCTGACCCGCAAACAATCTTACTCTGAAATATTTATCTGTCAACCATATGGATATGACTTGAGGCCAAAAAGAAAATCACGCTAAGTACCAGTACCAAAGAGCAGAAATACTACTATTGCAGTAATTAATGTCAGGATAAAACAACAACAACATAGGTTTAGTCCCAAGCTAGTTGGGGTAGGCTAATGTCTGGACAAAACAGGGTCGCTAAAATTTGAAGAAAAAAAAAAGATGACTGATTAAGTTGACTACTAGCCATCACAGAACTGAACGATAATGGCGCTCTACGAGGCAGCAAGCAAGCCAGTGCTATTTGTAATCCACAACTTGAGCTAGTCCTCCATATGCGGATGCTGCACAACAAAAGCGCGCAAAGACAGCAGTATTGCGACGAGAACGTGTACAGGAACCTGACGCAACAACGCTATGATTCTTCAATCATGGTGCGAGGGGAGAAAGGCACGAGGGGGCGTGACTCTCTCACCACGGCAGGCGTCGGCGAAGAGGGTGGCGGCCTCCACGGTGGCGGCGGCAAAGGCGTTTCCCGCAGCGCAGGAAGGGAGGAGCGCGGCGAGGCGGGCTGCGTCGATGGGGAACCCGAGGAGAAGCGGGTTGCGGAGCAGGTGGCATAGGCAGCCCTCCTCTCCGCGTCCCGCCGCCGACGGGGATACGGCGCGAAGGAAGGCGACGCAGCAGGCGTCGGTGGGTGCGGGCGGGGAGCCAACCAGCGGCGGCGCCACGGCCGCCACATGCGGCAGGCATGGCGAGATGGACACGATCGTGGCCGCGCACCGCGTGGCCGCGTCCAGAGCGGAGGCGGTGTCCACGGTGGAGGCGGAGGCGGGGGAGGCGAGGAGGAACACGGCGACGACGGGTACAAGGCGAAGGATGCGAGCTGTGGTAGGGCCCATGGTGCGTGCCGGTGGCGGTGCCGTGGGGAAGCCGGTGCGGCGCCTCGAATCGCGCGCTCTCTGAAAAGTTGGTATTTGGGTTGGGTTTTGGAGAGGAATGGGCATGAGACATCTCTCATTTATGAAATTCCAAAAGTCGGTCGTCAAACTCAGCTTAAATGAAGTTGACTTTTTTTTGAACACGTTTGGCAAATGACTTGGTAAAATATGACAACTTGACAAAAACCATCCTCAACTTGACAAATATGTCAAGCTAGGAGGGACTTGGTAAATCCTCTCTTTGCCGGATGGCTAACTGCTTATGCAATGATAGTAAGGATAATCACAAGATCCATCTTGCCAATTATGAGCTAGTCTCGATGTAAAAAAAAAAAAAAAAAAAAAAAAAAGAGGATTAGGTATTCCTAGCTTAATAGACTTGAACATTGGCCTACTTGCTTCCTGTTTAAAATTTAAAAAGATATATCAATGATAAGGATAAGCTTTGGAAAGAGCTATTAGACTTCAAGTACAACCATGAGAATCCTAACATCTTCTAAACAAAACCACCGGGTCTTCTAGCCTTTTAAAACGTTTCATGCAGACTACACAAGCAGCAAAGTTGGATTATAAATGAAAGGTCAGAGGTGGTAAATATATTAGGATGTGGGAAGACAATTGGTTGTGTCCCTCAAGCCTAGACATCCAATTTTGGCCTCTATATAGGATAGTAATAGGACAAGGTAAACTTTTGTTGACCTTTGGGATCGAAAGGGCTTAAAATGCTCTTTTCGAAGAACAATGTTACGAGAGCTCTATAGAACCTCGTTAGAGATAGTTGTTACGAGAGCTCTACTTTGGCTTTGACAAATGAGGAAGACTCCTTGATCTGGCAGTTCTCCTCTAAAGGAACATTTTCCTCTTAGTTAAAGCCCCTCTCCCAAGGTTTTTTTTTTTTTTTTCTTCTACTTATGGCTGTTAGTCAACAATAGAACCCTAAGAGACTAGCTATAAGGAAAAAGCTAGATGATAAAAGTTGTTAAGCTAGATGATAAAAGTTGTTAGTTCTGTAGTGAGGCAGGATCTGTCCAACATCTCTTTTTCGATTATGTTGTAGCTAAACGGTGCTGACTATTATTTATAAGATTTTGAACATTAGTGTTGATGAGGCTTTGATTGACATAGGGAATTATGGCTTAGGAATAAAAGCTTTGTTGTAGTTATATAGTTACATCTGCAGTTTTGTGGTCTATTTGGAAACTCAGGAATGAGATACGTTTTTAGAGAGCTGGTTAGAATAGTATGTAAATACTACTCGACAAGAGGGAATAAGTGTCGTGCTTCAAAACTAGGTTGTTATATGCCCGGAAAACAAGAGGGAGTTACTGCTAAACTACAACTTCAAGATCAAAGCAGCGGCCAAGGAGGTGCTCTGGCTACCTTACATGATTGCAAGATTGTTGGCGGTCCTTCACACGCATTTATACCACCAACATCTTTATGAAATAAGATAAAAATGATTACCAAACTTTAGAATATGGCTTTATGGACTAACATTTCCACAAGTTTTGTTGGAATACATGTTTTGCAGGGATGAACCTAAAAATCACCAAAAGACACTTTTCAGAAAGTGCAAACGAGCAAAACGTGGACAAGCCCAACACATCAGAGCCAACTGGACCGAAGCACCCCCATCTCCACGGTCGGGCGCATCCAACAACGGACTAGAGAAAGTCGATGGCCAAGCGAGGCCTAGCCAGTCCGGATGGACCCCGCCGCCTGGAGCCCCACTAAATTTGGATCGCACCGACCTTTTTTGGCGGTATCATTAGTGTGTGGAGGGTCAGTTGCATGCGGTGGTTGCCAAAAATACGAAGCAAACCGACCTCCCCACTACTACATAAGCATGGGACAAGCACCTCTCATTCATCATTCATCATTCCATTCACCATTCCACTCTCCACACAAGAAAACACAATGTAGAAGAGGATAGCTCCACTTTCATATCTTAGCTCTCTAGTGTAAGCAGTGAGTGAGATAGAGAGAGAGATGGAGAAGTACCGGAGTTGTCGGCTACATCCACTAGTGTTCCCGAAGGCCTCGTGTAAACTTAGCAGAGGAACGCTGGGGATGTCAACTTCCACTCGCATTTCCATTCCGCTTCATCTTCAAGTGCCGATGCAACACATGCACCAACACAATCAAGAATGATATGATCCACTTCATATCATCACATGACCTTCTTGGTCCATCGATCTTAACCTCACTTGCTCTTCACCGTTGCGTCGGTTCGTCGGCGCCAAGTCTTGCTCAAGCTTCACCGCCTCGCGGTCCATCACTTCATTGCCTCGACTTGCCCTTCACACTTGCAACCGGTCCATCAAGCCAAGCCTTATCTTGATCTTCACCACCTCGGTCACATGACTCCATGTCATGTCTCATATGCAATAAAGCTCCTGAAAGGTCCTAATGGCGGGAGGGGGGGGGGGGTGAATAGCCTATTAAAAAATCTTGCAACAACACTAAGCACCCGGATTAGTAAATAAGATGGCGAAGCTAAATAAGCGGTGCTACGAACTAGCTAAGCAAGCCACAAGACAATTCTGAAATCTCTAATCACAACCAAAGTCTAGGTTGCTAGATTACTCCTAGGTGAGCAAGATAAGCTAACTAAAAACTAACACTAGGAGCTAAACAATTCTAGCAAGCTTTACCAAACTACTCAAGCTACACAAGTATATCAAAGTAAATACACGTGGAGGAGTGATCGATATACCGACGTCGATGTGTAGAGGTGGAAGCCAATCACCGTGATCAACAAGAAATCTCCAACGAGCACGAACAAGGTTGACACGATGATTTTTCACCGAGGTTCACGTGCTTGCCGGCACGCTAGTTCCCGTTGTGGCGATGCACTCACTTGACGGATGCTAAGCTTAATGGCCGGTGCTAAATCCCCGGTGGGAGCTCAAGCAAACCGATCACAAGAGAGGATCAAACAAGCCACGAGCAATTCACTAGTGCTCCTTTCGCGAATCTCCCGCGGGGTAAGGAACGACCCCTCACAAACCACCGGTGTGGCCTCGAACAAGCTCCAATCGAGCTCAACACCGCCTCTTGCTCCAAGCCGCTAGGGAACCAAGCAAATTCCCAAGAGAAATGAAATCCCGCAGCTTCTCCAAGGATGAAGTGCCTCTAGAATGCAATCAACAATGCAATGCACTTCTATCACTCTCAATCTCACTCAAGAATCGAAGTTGGAGTGAAGAGATGAGTGGAGGGGAGTCTCACAAGCTCACAAGTGTGTAGGAGTGTTCAAATGTGCAAGGGAGAGCTCAAAAACCCGGCCAACCAAGTATATATAGAGCCCACTCAAAAATGGAGCCGTTGGGGGTTTTACAGCGTCTTTGACCAGGACTTCGTCGACCGGACTCACCCGGGTCCGGTCGGTGCGTCGGCCAGCCGTGACCATCGTCCCCGGTCACAAGAGACAAGCCCCTAGGGCCCACAGCTGACAGCACCTGATGTGCTTCCGGTCGATGCTTCCGGCAGTTGTTGACGGTCACCAACGACATATTTTTCCCGTCAACTTACTACCATAAAGGGAGTAAAACTATACCTTTTTATACTCATATGCATTTATCACTAATAAAATTCTACTTGTAATGTCTATTATTTTATTTTGCAGATTTATAATAAAAGCAAGTGGAAAATCGACCAAAGTACGCCATCCGGGAAAGCGCATTATTGCAAAACACAAGCCGAGGAGCAAATCGACCCAAAACATCAAAGCGGGCCGAGCCAAGCCCGACCCACAACTTTTCAAGACAAGGGAAGACACCCCACCGAGGCCGGGGGGGGCCGAGAGGGGGGGTGCGCTGCTTTCACCACAGTGCGGCGCGCACCTCCTCGAGGCGGTTTCGCCCGGCCTCGGGAGGCGGTTCGATGCACGCGCCAAATGGGGATTCCCGCCGTTGGATGGTCGGTTTGCTCAGAATAGGAAGGTTTACCGGTCGGTTTTGGTGTAATTTAGCACTTAGGCCCCTCCTCCAAGTGTATAAGTAGGCCCCCCTCTCTCCCTCTCTCAACACACACCACTTGGAGTCCGGCAAACCGGCAATCTTCCTCTCTCTACCACCTCTACCTCTCTCTCTTCTTCTACTTCTTCTTTCTTCTTCTTCCTAGTTCTTGGTTAGCACTTGGAGTAGAAGAGCTACAAGGAGGGCTTGTCTCCTAGAAGAAAGTGCCTTGGTAATATACCTTCTCAATGGAGCATTCTTCTATTTGCAAGTCTTATATCTATGTTCTTGGCCTAACTTATGAACTAGAGTATAGTCTTGTTCATGTTCTAGTGTTGGTATATGAACTAGCATATAGTTTACATATCATAATCTTGACATGTTCATCTTAGTTCTTCATCGATCATCATATGCCTAACTTGATTAGAGGTGGGATATCGGTTCGTTGTTCCTTCGGGTTTGCTCTTGTTCTAGTCCGTCCATTCGACGAGTGGGGATCCTGGGGGGACAAGAGTAGTGCTCGATATGCGGGCATGGTGCCCGGGTATTACGACACCGCGGATATGAGTGCATGCCACGGTTGAGGGGGGTAGGCGGCTTGGTCGTGACAAGCCTTGACCGTCCCTTTGAAATCCCCCCCCAC
This sequence comes from Hyparrhenia diplandra, assembly GCA_015847255.1. Lineage (NCBI taxonomy): Eukaryota > Viridiplantae > Streptophyta > Magnoliopsida > Poales > Poaceae > Hyparrhenia > Hyparrhenia diplandra. The sequence goes on from JADLZK010007933.1 coordinate 259,484, forward strand.
GTTAGGTGTGTCTTTGTAGGAGTTCATAAATGCTTCCCATCGGGCCGTATGGTATCAGGGGAGTCTCCCCCGGTATCCTAGACCTAACCATGCTTAGATCGGTTTGCATATGATCCTAACTATTCATTTGTATGGCCATGACTAGATACATTAGAATTACTCCATTAGATTATTCATTTATTCTTTATCCTTTTTGCTGGTGGATTCTTAAGTGTGTGTCACACTATCCATAAACCATTATTGCTTACCCCTGTTATGAACAATTTGGTCTAAGCAAACACATGTTCCTCTATTCGGATGCCATGCTAGCTTATTAATCACACGCTTCCTTTCCAGCTTTTTCTCGACATTTTATTTGTTCTCTACCTCAGTGGGTTTGTTTAGTCCTCATAAGAAAGCCTATTACAGAATTGAACTGTATAATTTTATCCTCACATGGATATTTTCAGTTGTAGATACTGAACTTGACACCCGAAAGTGTTATATAATGTTGTTATCCTGTGGTTTTGTCATAGGAAACCGCAACTACCGCCGCTATTTTATTTATAGAGATGAATATACGTGCTCAAGATAGAACAATGATCGCACCTTTTCCTCGCCCCTAGAACTGCCGTTTAAGTGAAGCTTTGTCGTGGTGTGCCGGGCCGCTGACGACACTTTAAAATTGTAAGTCAGCATTTATGTGATATACAAACCCTACTTATTGTTAGATTTTTGCTTAGTGCTAACCGTTGACTTCAATGTGTAACCTAAACTGCTTGATGTAGGTGTCTCATGGCACATTTACAACATCATCCGCAACTAAACAACTTATTCTCTAGAGGATGGCCGGAGAGCTACATATGAAGAGACAGAGCAAGAGATAGATGATGGTACCACAGTGGGGGGCAAGAGAGAGATGATGGTACCAATGGGGTATGCTCGGATTTTTACTGAGAGGGCAAAAGGAAAGGTGCTAAATGGCTAGAGGGGGGTGAATAGCCTAATAAAATTTCTACAAAAACACTAGAGCAACTTGTTAGAATAACAAAAGGCTTATAAATGTGTTTGCTTTAGTTTTACTTGTCAAGCAAGCCTCCTACTCACAATTATAGTTGCTATGATCTCTAGTTCACACTCAAGAGTTAAGTCACTACTTTATCAACTAGGTGAACAAGCTAGATAACTCTAATCAATACTAAGCAACTAAGCAATTCTATTCAAACTACACTAGCACAATATATATGAAAGTAATGCAAGAGTGTAGAGGTGATATACCACAATGTCAAGGTAGTCAATCCAATCACCGAATATTGTCACAATATGAATAATGAATCTAAATACCAAGAGACAACAATCACAATAGAGAGACACGATGATTTAACCCAAGTTCACTTGAGCACCCTCAAGCTAATCTCCCCGCAGCCGACCTTCTCACGCAGGGTCGATGTGGAGCTCACTCCAAGCCAAATGCCTTTAGGCTTATCGCACCCAATGCAAATGAGAGGTACCTAAGACACGAGCAATAGATTACTCACACTTTGTCTTCCCCGACGAGGAGTGTGTGGACCCTCTCACAAATCACCGGAGGTGGCCAAGAACAATCACCAACTCTTTGCCAACGCCTCCACCAATCACCAAGCCGGGCTAGGGGTGGTGCTCCCCAAGAGCAACAAGAAACCCACCGCTCACAACAATCCTCGCCACTCAGATGCAAAGATCAAAGCAAAGTGCACTTGAATCACCCTCAACTCACTCAGAATGATGCTCAAGCAAAGGGAGTGAGGAGGAGGAGGTGTGCTCAGCTCTAGAGGTGTTAGAATGATTTCAAATGTCCAAGAGACCTCACAAAGCCGCAAACGCGGTATATATAGCCCCCATCATGAAATATGGCCGTGGGGGGCAAACACGCCGAAAACAGCCTCACCGACGACATCTAATCGGACTCACCCGGAGTCCTGGCCGTGAGTCCAAAGGCAAAGCCGCCCGGGTCAACGGGCCGGCAAAATGCGGGCTGCAGAGTTTTTGCCGACGCACTCACCGGAGCCTCCTGGGTGCGCGCCCGTGAAAAAGTGCGCCCGTGCAAGCTTCCCTGCAAACCACCGCTCGCAGAAAATCGCGATATTCTTTTCATCCGAACTCCGCTGATGATCTTGACTCTATGGAAAGCTAACTCAGAGGGCTACACAACCAACATGGTTACTTGATCCAAAGCTCAATGGATCAAAGTAGTATTCCACTCCAAAGTCAGTCCTAGTGTCCGAGAAACAATCAAACACCTTCTCCTTTGCAAATGTGCCAACACCACCAAGTGTACATCACCATGTGCTCGTGTTTAGCATTTTCACAACCAAATTTGAAGGTTGGGTTAGCTCTCTAGGTTAGAAAGCATGCAAATGATTTTGAACCTAGAGGCACATGAGGATCGATATGTACGATAGTTTTCCCCTCTTTATAGTAACGCTTTATCGATCCTAAATCACTCACACCTCTATGGTGTCTTGAGTGTAAAATCAAAATGGCCCTATGGATATACCTTTGCCTTGAGCCCATTTTGATCCTCGATCCACTCCAAGTCATGCACTTGATCATCATTTGAATCATCTCAATCCATCCACCATGACCATCATGCACCAATCTTGGCTTGACCAATCTCCAAGTAAATCACACACTTAGCATAAAGAGATTAGTCCTAGGATGTCATCAATTAGCCAAAACCAATCTAGAGATCTTCAAAGTGCACTATCCGCTTGTTGGTGTGAAAGCGAGGGTCGACACACAAGGTGGCCGTAAGGCAAGATAGTTATCACGGGCCAAGTTTTAACGGGTTTCCCAATCGAGAAGGTGGCCATGCTAAGAATGAAGAGACTTGCCGGTCCTGATTATAGACAAAAGGTCCCCTTGCTCACATATTCGCCTCTTCCTTAAGCCGCCGCAACAAAGGAATTGTTATTTGAGAACCGCGGTCCAGAATTCATTGGAGTTTGTAGGCAACTTAAGGCGATAGCATATATGAAGCCGTGGGCAGTCAAGAGGGCAAAAGTTTTAGGACCTTCAAAAGTGATCTAGTGTGGAATTACGCCATGAAGGGGTTGATGCCATGGTGAAGCACCCATACATCACCAAGGATGATTGGGAAGCTGCTGAAGCCGTAAGAGCAAAGAAAGAGACACCGCAACAAGTGAGAGATACAAGCGCTTAGGGAGAAGAACAAGCATGACCACCGCCTCGGGTACAGGAGGTTATGAGGCAAAGTTCAAAGTGTGGGAGAAGGAGGACACTTACTTACTCCACAATAGCATCAAGAATCTTTGACATGAATTTTCCAAAGGAACCGCTGCTCGGCATTTTTTATGCGGCACGGTGCGCCCGGGCCGTGGTCGTAATAAGGTCAGAATTGTTTGGTCGTGAAGAGTCTCGGCCTTTATCCGGAGAAGGTTTTATAGAAGACCGCCCGTGCTTCTTCCGAGGGCACCGTAAGGGGAAAGAGATATGCTCACAGAGGTCCCGGCACCCCGTGCAGCGCATGTGGCGCAGCGCAGGTATGTCTAGTATGACCGGTTGAAGTTTTGCCGGCTTTGGCGCCGGATTACGTACGTAAAGAGGAAGTCTCCGTGCGCGCTAATCGGGGCTATATAGAGAAGAGTTAGGACCTCAACTAGATGAGCTCACAGCCTAAGGTGGCGGCGTTGGAATCGGGAGGACATGGTTCATCGTCCGCCAACACCCCTAGCCATGTAGGTGGGTGTGAAGAGCAAATGCGATAGAAGCCGATTCTGGCGGATGCCGCAGCTTGAGATATGTAGGCACAAAAATCCTGCCCCCTGCGCACACACACCGACAAGCCGGAATAGCCGGCTTTACTCTGCCCAAGTGTCTTGAATCCGATGGCATGCCACCAATTTGACCTGTTAACTGACAAGGAGGTAAACGTGAGATCCGAACATGCCCGTGAGACCAAGACAGTTCTCGCATGTATGGCTCTAAGGTCGATGTAAAGACATATAGCTATGAGAGCTATTCGTCAATAGATAATGAGTGCATTCGGTAAGCAAGTACAAAGACGTAACGCGAAAACAAATTGCCTAATGAATCATAGAAGACATGTTTGAACAAGTGAAGTCGATCATCATGATATAACATCATAAAACTCTATTGCATGGATCGAATTAATTGACAACATGAAACAAAAGCGTAACTCGTAAATATAAACCTAATCTAAATGACACATGCATAGGTTTCATCCAACTAGTCTCCGCCGCGACGCCTAGCCTTCCTAAACCCATCAAGCTTAAACCCTTGCAAGCTAATCCACCGCATGATACCACTTGCTACAGATATAAACCACTTACCACAACTAGATCAATCCACCGCATGATACAATTTAACCATGATAAGCTAAAAGCACGATACATCTAAATAGATCTATAAATACTCATTACCGCTGAGGCATGTATGCATAGACAAGTAAAGTGCACATGCAAACCTAATCTAAAGCAAAAGCCGTAGATTCATCCCGACAGTCCTAACAAAGAATCCAATCGCATGATACACCGCAACAAGCTAATCCATCGCATGATACGGCTTGCCGATTTAACCGCTCTAAACCCTCTTCGGCCCTAACAAGAATCCACCATATGATACACGCAACAAGCTAATCCACCAAGATGATACGGCTTTGCCGACTTAACCGCTCTAAACCCTCTTCGCCCTAACAAAGAATCCACCGCATGATACAATCGCAACAAGCTAATCCACCGCGATGATACAAACCGCCGCACTAGACTCTAACGATAGGTAGACTTACACATGAAAGATACAAGTAAACATTATAATCAGAGTTCGCAAGGCTGTTTAATCCGTGGTCCATGAAGAAGAAACTCACACGTGAAAAACCTTAGCCCGCCACAAGACTCATGACTAAACGCCTAGCAAGAACCCAAGAACACGGACAACCTAGATTGATTTAAGCTCGCTATGAAAGCACGTATAGATCTAATGACAAGTCGATGATAAACGCTGGAAAGTATTGTTGACATATAGATCTAACAAAAGATAAAGCCGAGCCACATCAATCTAGATTGGGCAAAGAGTGTGTGCAAACATAATCAAATAAATAGATGAACAAATAAGAATCATGCACCACTCGGTAACTTAATGAATTCACTAGATTGCCAAATCTAATGAAGCCGGATAACTAGCTCCAAGCTAGACCTTAGCCCGCCAAGATGACTCATGATCTAACAAAGAACCCTCTTGCTCCATAACCTAAATCTGCCGCAGACGATACTAAGCATGGTAACAAGACTACTTGCAACATAATCTAAATCCCGCCGCATGATACCAGACATGGTACAAGGTTTCGGTAATTTTAGGAGGTCGACGGTCGATGTATCCCCTCACAAAGAGATCGACCATTAACGACCGACTCGAAGGGTGTTTTGAGCCAAGGCACGAGCCGGGTTTGTTGTATTTGATTTGGTAGATCGCTTTTTACGCTTGCCGGGTCTCATATTTATACCCCGGGCTTGATGAGTCCTAACTAATTACGAATAATAATAAACAAAATATCTAGCTAAGATACATTGTCCTCCAAGTCTTCGAAGTCGTGGAATTGTACGCGACGGGCCCTTATCCTGAATATTCTCCCTTGATGCTCCACGCTTTGCCGACCATCTCTTGCTCAAATTTTCTCCCGACCCAAGCTCCTTAGCCAAGAACAAAAGCTTTCCTCAATGGTACAAAGGTTGCTTGTCTTTTGCTAGCTGAATGACCCTCACCGAACCATCGTAGCCGGCTTATCCGGCTATCCGTGCTCTACCAAATTTTTGGTGTTAACATATGCCCTCAATTTTAGAGTAAAAGGGGCTCTTTTGCTCAAATTGACCACGACCGCTAAAACTCGGGCCAAACCTTTTAACGGGCTAGAAATTATCGAGGCCCATTTTCTCGAGGCTTCCTCGCAACACCGCTTAACCCTTCAATTTTCTTCTTGGGACTCGCGGCAACCAAATCTCCATTAATGTGAATCGGCAAGCCTGGTCGCCCACTTCTCAAGATAGGCAAATCAATAGATCTCTTTGCCTTTTCACAGCCTATTCCAAATCCACTTCTTGGCCTTCCTTCAGATATAAATACAAGTGAACTCCCTCACCGAGAGCAAATATTCGTGATCTCATCTTATATTCAGCTTTTTCCCCTTCTTTCCAAGATCTAAAGCACCGTGATGGCAGGTTCAAGCAAGCTTCCTACTGGTTCAACAGATCCACACGCCAAGAGGCCTAGCCGCCAAGGTAAAATGCGCCATACATCGCGGATTCAATCTCGCTCGCATTTATCGATCCCGATTTTCCTTCATTTGATTTTCTCGGCTTACGAGAATGCCTAACTCCGGGCCGTCACTAGCAAATGGGCAAGCAGTCTCCGTGAGAGGAGAAGGACAACCACCGAAAGTGACTCTCAAGATAATCGAGGATGCGAGGAGGCCATGGCTCATCCGACAGAGAGAACGGCCCGTATGCGCCATAACAATGGTAAGTTCTCACCATCATGCCTCGCCATTCCTTTCTTGTATTTCTCGAAAGCACAATCCTCTCATTCAAATCCTTTATGTTTTAGGCTTGACAACGGCTCCCACTCGAAGGTTGCCACCGTAGGCTTTCGGATCGTGGAGCTCAAAGAGGACACCCTCCGTGCCCCGATCAGATATCCAGAGGCTTCAAAGAAGCCTATGGGCTTCAAGACCATCAACAACATGGTTGTAGATTAGGAAAAACTAGTCTCTATGTAATAGACTTGTATTTCCTCGCTTCTAATAATAAAGAATCAGCTTCTTCTTCTCAGATTCGTGATTTTGGCGCTTTGTTGAACTAAATTAAGCAATCTTGATGCTGAATCATCACCATGCCGAACACTACAAACCGAACGAACCTTTAATCAATAGATCTTATAAAACCGCTGGCCAATCTTCTTTTGTCTTCTTTGAAGAAAATCCCAAACCGATAAGCATTGACAAATGGTAGTGGCACCGATGACAACAAAATATGCCCAAAACGTAAAAAGGATCCAATCCCCATGATTTCTGCTTTTTTCACCGCTTTTAATGATCAACAAGATTTTCACCACATTGATTGCCTCTTATCCTCTCGTTTTGTAAATGGAAGAAATCCTTGTTGAACAAAGCAAAATTAATCTTGTCTGGCCATCATTATTAATCAAATCCTCAAATAATATAAGAAATCCGGTTTCCGTAAAATTCGCGAGCAATCGCTCATCAGATCATTAAATGTGCCCCGCCTTTCTTCTCCCAATAAACCAACCAGTGGGTAAAAATGTCTACCGAGGGGAGGTGAAACTAAAAAGAATCAAGCTTCCTCTCTGAAAATATTTCAATATATTTAGCCAGTCAGCCTTCCTTTTCATTAAATATCTGACTTTATATGTCCAAACACAATTGAAACTTTCATCGCAAATTTGTCCATCATTCACTTTCCCTTTCTCATCTAACACCTTCCATCAACACCAAAGAATCTCCAATGGCGGCAAGGGAAAAGAGATTGTTGAGGAATCAACACCCAGTGGTCCTCCACCACCGCCCATGTTCTCTTTGGGTAAGATTAAATTCTTGCATATTTGGTCACTTCTTATCCGTGAGGCATTCTAATCCTTCCGCTTCGACATCACCAATGCACCCATACTTCTTGTTTGGCATTCAGCGATCCCGATTCCTATCTCATCGACTCTTCATGATGATGATTCGGGCGGATGTAGAGACTCTTCGCAAGCAACTTCGTGAAGAGAAAGCGCCGCCGTAGGGAGCTTCAGTGCATCCGACGCGGACAGCTTTTTATGCCGCCAGAGAGCTGGGAACGCCAGATGTCCCCTCGAGGTTCATATCGGTGGTAAGTTCTAAACCTAACCTCGCCCACTCATCACGCTCGTGAACTGATTGTTCCTCATTCTTTCATCATCCAGAACCATCCGAAGCGCCACCACTATCTTCGCGGAAGTGGTGTCAAGTTTGCGCGAAAGACTTGACATGCCGCTGAACTCCACCCGCGCCACGCATCCAAGAGATCGCCGATAAGATCAAGGATACCATGAAGAAGAAGTAGAGTTCTCGTGGTTGGGACCTCTTTGTCAATAGTACTTAGGATTAGGATCAAGTAGAAATCCCTCGTAGAATATGTTCCAAAATCTTTTGTAATGTATTCGCAAATGCTTTTGTAACAAACTCTTGAAGCCCTCAATAAAAAAGACCTTTCGTCCGCCTATTGATGTTTTTTTATATTTTTGCACTAAAGGCGCACATAACAAATTTATGCCTACTGCCCTCCAATTCTATGGAGTATTTTTTCGCTAAAGGCTTATGATTAACACATCGGCTACACCTCATGAATAGAATAAACTTCCTTTTGCTTGAAACCATTAAACTCATATGTGTCGCCAATCACATTTGACAATAATTGATCCTTCATCGGGCCGACATGAAAACTTCCCCTTAGAAGTTACTTATGAGAGCCACTATCTCGACGGACGCCGGTCTTTTGTAATGAGTACCGACAGACCTTCCCATTTCTTCCGGAGAAGCATTCCATGCCTTCATATTCCCGCAACGATGGCTCAAGAGCAGCAATGCTTACCGAATCATGGCTTGCACTATCTCTCGCCGCCACCGCTCCATTGGATAAGGACTTGATGCATGGTGGATGGAACGCAACAATTAGCATGGATCCTATCTCTTCCAAGTAGCAAGCTTGTAGGACCCTTACTGTCGATTCACAAAGAAGGTAGTGATCAAAGTCTTTGAGCCCATCATCAACTCAACGTGAACGGCTCCATGAGTATCTCAAGGATTTCCAAAGAAAGTCCCCGAGCACAATGTCTGGTTTGAGCAAATCCTCCTTAGTCATCCCTTCCCCCGAAAGTTGTATATATGGCATGATATTGATTGTAGCTCCTCCATCAACGAACATATGAGTCAGAGGTTTTCTATTAACATATCCCTTCAAGTAAAGAGGCTTCAAATGATTGTGCTTTCTAGGCCTGTCAAACACGGCTTGTCTTGATAATGCCAACTGTCCTAGGAGATCAACCATCTCTTTGTTGTCAAAAATTAGAATAGGCCTCTTCATCTGGAATAGGCATCTTGTTCCTCTAGATCATCAGTGACTTGCTCGCGGGTGCCGCAAACTCTATTGGGATGTAGAACACCATGCTAACATCCACGAACGTTTTTACTTGCCGAATACTCTTCTCACGAATGATTGACTTCCCGAGTTTTCCCTTTGGGCGCCACACCCGCGTCATGCTCGATCGCCGCTTCCTTGAGCTCCTTGTTTCGGTGATGTTGGACTTCTTTTTCTCGCTCTTCCTTAGACCAGAGGGCACCACTGCCCCTTTTGCACACATATTTTTGAGAAGAGTCCATGTCATCATCAATCCTCCACATCAGCCCATGCTTGATCTCGCAATCCTCTTACCGACGTGAGGTGTACCGCGTTTTCATTTTTGCCGCCGATCATCCTCCGAAGTGTGCCCCCGCCTTTTCTTGGATGGGACGCGGCTGACTCTCGCCTCGCCTGTATGCGTGATATTGTTCAACGATTCGTGTACAATTATTCCTAGCGTGCAACTTCAAGCCTTCATTCCAAAGAATGCCTAAAGAAAGGACAGTCCCAATGAGACTCTTCTGTTTTTCATGTACTCCTCCCGTTTCGTGGTACATCTCCTTTGTACCTCTCGGCGTTTCTAGCAAGTTGTTGATCTCACGATACCGCTTCTCTTGCCGCTTTGCCACTTGTTCGCCAAGATACCAGATGTCACCCTTGGTTTGAGGTTTTCCTTTCTCTCTGCTCGCTATTTGGAAACCTAACACGATGATGCTAGAGCTCAAGACTAGACACTTGTTTACTAGGGTCAATCGATCCGCTTTGCTTTTGCCCTTCGTAAGTCAACACTTTCATTGGGGCTTTGCCCCTTAGGATCACCGCGTAAACCATGCACTAATCAAAAAGCAAATGCTTTGCAGGAAGGGCCTTATCCACCTTCATGTTGTTGTTGAACTTGAGGAGACCCCGCTATATAGCCTCCTCAATCTCGGCCGTCTCAAGATTCGCAATCGAATGTTGTGAGTGATCATATCATGGAAGCTACAATATTTGCCAGCCTTGACCTAACTGACGCTTCATAGAATGATTCTTCTCGCAAATTTTGATGCGCCCTTCCTTGACCAAGAACTCAAAAGCTTCTCTTCGACTTGGAGACGCCAAAGTCGTGATGCCCCCTTGAGTGTCTTCTTATCCAAATACGGTTAACCCGACGTGCCTTGCCCCAAGCAAATTCGCACCGCTACATCCTCCCCGCCATCATCATCATCTTTCCCCCTTCCGTGAAGTGGTGATATGCCCGATAAGACACATTGCCCCCTTTCTCAAAATGGGTATCCTTCTTGATGCTCGAACCGATTGGCCATAAGTGACAGCGCCTTTGAGAGCGGCCCAAGGTCGCCAAACTCCATGCCGCCAGCTTCCCCTCGATGGTCGGATGCATACCTCGAATGGCTACAAATGACAACTAATGGTCCGGCAAGCTCAAGGAGTAACAGAATTTCTTTTCCCCGAACCTCGCAAAAAGAAGAACTATTGTGGTGTCTCATTATACTTCGTGTCAACCCCATCAAGTCAACAAGTTTTTCTCATTGGAACCGGCCAGAAGTATGAATGGAATTTATCTTCCAACCGCACTGTGTCCCAATAGAATTGGCCGCAACGTGAAAGCAAACCATGTGAAGGCCGCCCCGTAAGGGATGATGGAAAGAAGTTTAATCCTCCATGCTTCGCCATTTGCAAGCTCTCCCAATCAATCAAGTACCAACCGATGTGTTCGGTAGTAGAAGTGTCATCCCGCTTCAGAGAACTTGGTCAAGTCGGTTGAGGCTTCAATCTTGAAGGAAGAGCCACTCGCTGTACCAATCAGATATGGTGATCGATACACATAGGGGCCGATTTTTGGGCTTAATCCCAAATTGGTGTTGCATCATATCGCCATCCTCGCTAGAGTATATCCATATTTGAATTCTCGGGTCCATGAGGTTGTCTTGATCGCCCAAACCGCCTATACCCGTGATTTGGCATAGCATGAATTGTGGAGTAGTCAACTAACTCGCGGTAACCGTGGCCAAAGGGATTTCTCTCGCAACCCAATCGCCATTGGAGCTATTGAGTATGTGTTGTATGCCGGAGGGTTCCTGTGTGTACCGAACGCCGCTTCCATGTGTCTTGGCCCGATCCCTCTCGTTTCTCCGTGTCTTGTTCTCTCCTCCGCATTCTTGATTTATAGCTCCTTTCTTGGGTGGTGGCTTAGCGTATGTATGTATGTATCTTGGCCCCAAAGCTCACCAAGCCGAAGCCTCAAAGTGTTGATCAAACTCGGGTCCAAAGCTAGCCTTCATGATGTCACGAAAGTGTTGAAGAACGCCGCGGTTGTGATTGGTCATTGCACTCCCAACGGCAGCTCTCGCGATAATCTCCCCGTGATCCCACGGATTTCTTCGTGACTTGGTTCTTCATCTTCCTTTTCTACCCCTCTTCCTCATCGATAATTTGCCGAAAGCATATCCTTTGTCACCGCATTAATATCTTTTGGAAGATCTGGTTTTCCGAAGATTGCACCGCTTTTGTTTTTGGAGAAGCATGACATGCACTTTACGAGAAGGATAAGCATTATCTCTCACCGTGGTGCTCCTGTGTCAGGTGGAAGGTCATCCACCTCTGAGCTGAATGACATTATCCTTGTTGATGTTCTCGTGCATCTTGATTTGATCTTTGAGTTGTCCCACCGGCGTAAGCCAAAAGTGTGTAGGCACAAAAATCCTCGCCCCTCAAGGCCAAGACACATCCATAAGCCGAATAGTTGGCTTTACTCGCCTCGAGTGTCTTGAACTGATGGCGCGCTACCAATTTGACCTCGTTAATTGACAAGGAGGTAAACGTGGAGATCCGAACATGCCCGTGAGACCAAGACAGCTCCGCATGTGTGGCTCTAAGGTCGGATGTAAAGACATATAGCTATGAGAGCTATCTCGTCAACAGTAAAAATGAGTGCATTCGGTAAGCAAGTACAAAGATGTAAAAAAAAAAGCTTGTTTAATGAATCATAGAAGACATGTTTTAACAAGTGAAGTCGATCATCATGATATAACATCATAAAGCTCTATTGCATGGATCGAATTAATTGACAACATGAAACAAAAAAGTGTAACTCAGAAATATAAACCTAATCTAAATGACACATGCATAGGTTTCATCCAACTAGTTCGGCCAAGACGCCTAGCCTTCCTAAACCCGGGCTGCTTAAACCCTTGCAAGCTAATCCACCACATGATACCACTTGCTACAGATATAAACCACTTACCACAACTAGATCAATCCATCGCGATGATACAATCTAACCATGATAAGCTAAAAGCACGATACATCTAAATAGATCTATAAATACTCATTACTCGCTGAGGCGCAGTATGCATAGACGAAAGTAAAGTGCACATGCAAACCTAATCTAAAGCAAAGCCGTAGATTCATCCCGATCAGTCCCTAAAAGAATCCACCACATGATACACCGCAACAAGCTAATCCAACCGCATGATACCTTTGCCGACTTTAACCATTCTAAACCCTCTTCGCCCTAACAAAGAATCCACCGCATGATACACCGCAACAAGCTAATCCACCGCATGATACAGCCCGCTAGACTAGACTCTAACGATAGGTAGACTTTACACATGAAAGATCTAAGTAAACACATAACCGTTCGCAAGGTTGTCAATCCGTGGTCCATGAAGAAGAAACTCACACGAAAACCTTAGCCCCCGCACTACTCATGACTAAACGCCAAAAGAACCCGAAGAACACGTGATAAACCTAGATTGATCTAAGCTCGCTATGAAAGCAATGTATAGATCTAATGACAAGTCGATGATAAACGTTGAAAGTATTGTTGACATATAGATATAACAAAAGATAAAGCCGAAGCCACATCAATCTAGATTGGGCAAAGAGTGTGTGCAAACATAATCAAATAAATAGATGACCAAATAAGAATCATGCACCACTCGGTAACTTAATGAATTCACTAGATTGCCAAATCTAATGAAGCCGATAACTAGCTCCAAGCTAGACCTTAGCTCGCCGCAGACGACTCATGATCTAACAAAGAACCCTCTTGCTCCATAACCTAAACCGCCAGACGATACTAAGCATGGTAACAAGACTACTTGCAACATAATCTAAACCGCCGCAGACGATACTAGACATGGTACAAGGTTGCCGGTACTTTATTTGGAGGTCGACGGGTCGATGTATCCCTCGCAAAGAGATCGACGCACACGACCGACTCAAAGGGTGGCCGGAGCCAAGGCACAGAGCCGGGTTTGTTGTATTTGATTTGGTAGATCATTTTACAAATTTTGCTCTGGGTCTCATATTTATACCCTCGGGCTTGATGAGTCCTAACCACTACGAATAATAATAACAAAAATATCTAGCTAAGATACATTGTCCTCCAAGTCTTCGAGTTGTGGAATTGCACGCCGACGGGCCCTTATCCTTGAATATTCTCCTTGATGCTCCACGCTGTCGCACCATCTCTTGCTCAGCCCCTTCTCCCGACCCAAGCTCCTTAGCCAATAACAAATAAGCCTCAACGCCGTTGCTTTTGTCTTTTGCTAGCCTAACGACCCCTTACCAACCATCGCGGTGTCGGGTCCATCCGCCATCCGTGCTCTACCAAATTTTGGTGTTAACAAGATACTTTCCACCTCAAGACCATGTACCCTTGCAAAGAAGACTCAAGGTTATCCGTTGAGGTAGCAAGGGAAATGGTATACCCGAATCAACTATATTTTAAAGGTCAACCAATACCGAAGGACATTCTATTGTTTCTATTGATCATGTAACTCCCCGGTTTTGAGGCTACACTCATCGATCCTCCGACAAAGTAGATTAAGGCTCTTGGATAGGCTATGTGTAAGATGATCCAAAGGGAGCAGAGCCCGCCTTTACTATAGCATTCCTAAAGCTCTCTTCTTTACCTCCCCCAAAACTTCCTCAGGCCTACTTCGCTTCAATAAAAAGTCAATCTAAAGGATCAGATGACACGAAGCTTAAAATGGGAATGACAAAGAATGATCGAGTCCTTCTCAGCCGCAATGGATGGGAATGCGAACCGCCGCATGCCAATGACGGCCGAAAGTGCCTTGCAGAGTGCATCGGCTAACGATGTGGAAACTAGCTCTCAAGACAAGGATGACCGTGAGTGCCCTCGCAGTCTGCAGGGGCTGAGAATGCGGGAGTGGCTTGCATGACAAGAATGTCCGTAGTGCCTCGTGAGTGCAAAGCCGCTAAGAATCAAGCGCCGCTCAACAACAGACGGCAAGGTCCAAACAAGCATGTTTCGTGCAAGAAGCATGGAGGTCCAAACAAGAATGTATACAAGAAGTAGTGCTTCACTTGGAGTTCGCGACCGTGACGGTTTCCATTCATTCGAATAATCACCAGAGTTTCATATGTTTGCAAAGGCGTACGCGAAACCGAGAAAAAGACATGTGGGTTCTACACGCCCACCACCTCCGGCCGCGATGAAACAAGTTCATCCGACCGCCACGCAGGTAACTCGCGGCGCAGCTCCCATCATGTGCCTACCTTTGTTTGGCAATAAAGACCATGTGTACAATGAACACTTATGCCTACCTTTCTTTGTATTAGATTTTGATTTGTCCGAAATTCGACATTTGGAGGATATTAGAGAGGAGATCGCCAAGTTTGTTATGGAAGAGATCATCGCCTCGGCTAAAGTATTCGCTTTGTGAACCATGAGTTCCTTCGCTTTCCCTTTGCCGCATGACCATCGTGGATACATGCATTTGAACCGGTTATTTGTGTTGTGAACAATCCAGGTGTATGCCCTCAACAACTAGGTGTGTCTCAGGTGAAGAACATTATTGAGATACACATGAATTTTAGAGATACACATGAATTTTAAGAAATACACATGAATTTTCCATGCCGCAGCGCCTCGCCATTTGTTTGTGATCGACCGTAACGCCTCTAGTCTCCCGACAAAGATGCATCCATCTTAACCTATCTCAGAATAATCCGAATAAGTACGTACCAACCGCCGCTAACGAGCCGCCTGCGGGTTTCGAATAGTTTTCGCCGCGGTGAATCCGCTCTGTAATATCTAAATTATTAATGACGTGTGTTTCCGGCGCGCTGCGGAACCACCGCTCAGAAGTCTCGGGCGCCGCCGGCCGAGCTAACCGTAAACACATCCAAATAGAAACCTCGACGCAGACACGCGAAAGGGACACGATCCGTAATTTCCAAGTAGCTACTTTGGCCGAAAGCATCCGCTACAAGCGCCCCAAAATACGCGGAACAAGCAAGGCCGAAAAAATGCGCTCAGAACTAAGTTTAAAGCTACGACGCATGACAAAATGAACGCTCAGAAAGGGTTACGGAACTACGCAAAAGCAATCTACACACGCCGCCTATAAATGAAGTAGAAACCACGCATTACCGGTTTGGCGTATGTCCAGAATCTCGCCCGTGATACGGGTTATCGTCCGTGACGTGGTCTCAGATTTTTACTAATGCTTTACGTGCACGGTTCACCGGGCCGCGCGCGTATGCGCGCTGTACCAGCATACGCGCTGCGGGTACGCCGCGACGCCCGACATGCGCTGGCCATTGTTACTGACGCAGCTTTTGTAAAATGGGTCTCGGCAAAGTAAGCTTTCTACAGCCAGAGGCCGCTAACGGGCGCCACTACTTTTGGACGCCGTACAGTCGACATCGATGCCGCGAAGTCCGCGGACGCTTTCCAGAGGTACACGCATCTTAGGAAATCATGTGTCTCAGAGATACCGTAGACCACAAATGAAAGCAAATGCCCGTGACACGACGCTCCACGCCGCCGGTGTAACAGCAGCTCACTACGATCGAAGTTTGAGACGCACGAAACTCGTCAGATAAAGCTCAAGCAGACGCCATACGACAAAGTCTCAGAAAGTCGTATACATTTAGAGACCCTATCGTGCGTGATACGATCAGAGAAGCCCTCAACGCCACATTGTAGAGGCCTTTTTACATAGTGAAAGCTACCAAAGGATTTCCCATCCAACAAACAGCATCAACGCGATCATCATGCGGAAAGAGATAGAGAGCACGCCAGTTGCTTCAATTTTTCTATCGCTTATAAGTGAGGAAAGGTGATAATTTTGTCCTCGATGGATATTTAGAGTTGTAGATACCGAACAATACACCCGACGCTACTTTAATGTTATTATTTGTGTGTTTTTTGTCATAGGACACCGCGAACTATCGGCCGCTTTGTTTTCTTTATAGATGAATATGCGCTCAAGAAACACAACTAATCAGAGAGAGTACAACTATATACCTTGTCTTACAAAAATGATTCTATTAATCTAACGCTAAGCAAACTACGCTTGTTTATATTCCTCTATTTCTAAACCCATTTGTTTTTGTTCTTCTTTTGGTTTGCTTAGTCCTCATAGACTGCCTATTACAGAATTGAACTGCATAATTTTATCCTCGATGGATATGTCGAAGTTGTAGATACGTAACCTCACCACCGTGAGTGCTACTATAATGTTGTTATTCAGGTGTTTCTCATTATAGGACACCGCAAATACCGCTACTTAATTTTCCTTATACATGAATATACGTGCTCAAGAAGACAAGAACAATGACCGCTCCAGAGAGTTCTTCAACTATCTTGCCTTTACAGAATGTCCTTATTAAAACAATTATTACTAAAGTACAGCTTTTGTTTATATTCTTCTATTCCCGAACTACATTTAGTTGTTCTCCGCCTCGCTGGTTTGTGTAGTCCCTATAGAGTTCATACACGTAATTGAATCAGATTATAATATTAGGCCCCTGCTTTTGAGGTTACCGAATTTTCAAACTGCTCAAAGCATGAAGCTTACTTCAATGATTTCCATCCAACAAAGAAAAGCATCAACGCATCATCGAGGGAAGGGACAGAGAGTTAATAAGAGTCAATTTTTTCGCGTCAGAAGTGGTGAAAGATGATAATTTTGTCCACGTGATGGATATATGGTGTTGTAGATAATGAACAAGACACCCTCGACTTCTAATATAATGTTGTTATCTGTGGTGTTTTTTATCATAGGAAACCGCTACAATAGCCGCTTATTTTTCTTTACAGATGAATATATTTGCGCGCTCAAGAAACACGACATTGCTCAGAGTACTCTCTACAATCTTGGCTTACAAAAATGTGCCTATTAAATGAACCGCTACTCAACTAAAAGTTTGTTTAACGATAACCCGACTACTACTATGATGTTGTTACCCCTGTGTTTTTATCGTAGGAAACCTGAACTACTATTTCATATTTTCTTTTTATAGATGAATATGCGTTCAAGAACAATGACTTCTCTCAGAGAGTACTATTACTACTAATTTGTATTACAAAAGTGTTTATTAAATGAACTGCTAGTAAACTACGCTTTGTTTATATTCCTCTATTCCCCGAATCCACATTTTTTATGATTCAGGCTTCGTGGTTTGTGTAGTACTTATAGACCGCTTTATTATAGAATTGAATCAGATAATATTAGGGTCTTGCTAATTTCTAGGCGATCAAATTTTCAAATCTGTTCAAAGCGATGAAGCTACTTACGGATTTTGATCCAACAAAGCAGGCAACAACACATCATGAGGCGGAAGAAACAGAAAGAAGTAGTAGTAGAATTTTTCAAATACCTATTAAATGAGATGCCTTGGGATAGTTGATTGCGCGCACTCTCCAAAGGTTGGGTTTAACGAGGATAAATGAATTGGCCTTCAAGGAATCCGTAATCCTTGGGACAAATATCCACTTAACCTTGCTCGATTTTTTACCGCATTGAGCATACCGTAGTGTCGTGACAAGGTGAAATTGTTTGGACCTCGCGGAAGAGGCTCCGTCTTTATCTCGAGATAGTTTTAGAGAAGGCAGCCGGCCCTTCCGATGTCATTGGTGTATGGAAAGATATGAGCTTACGGGAGATGTTACTACAGAGGGGCAGTATCCGCACCCAAATTTTGTCGCAGAGAAGGGAAGGGAAAAGGCAATCGCAATTCATAAGAGAGACACGCCTTAGGAAGAAGAACAAGGCGTATGTTTCGCTGGTGGGAAGACTTGTTGGTCCGACGTGGGTGCGTAAAGACTAGATGCGTAAGAAAGAGGGAGGCCATGAGACAAGCAGCTTCCAGACAAAGCTTTTTGCGCAATAGATGAACTCATGGCTAAGGTGGAGGCGATGGAATCACGACATATCAATTTTCGCACCGCCAACATCTCTAGTCCTCAGAGGTGATCCGCAGAGCAAATAGACACCTTAGCCATTGCCGCATACCGACCTGATACCTAGCTTGAGATGGAATTGAGGCCAAAGCGCTTAGAGCAGAGCCTCGAGTTGCAATAGATGAGCTCAGTGGACCCGAGAGTGGCTTGTGCCCTTCACCATAATGCCTCAACCCTAACTAACTAAAGATGGGATCTCCAATGCTATCACCCCAAGAGCTTCCAAAAGGTAGGCCTTCTTGTGCCGCTTCTTCATGAGTGGTACATGCAAAGAAGCAACCACAAATAGGCAAATGTATGCGCGCATCGCAAAGGTTGGCCAAAGAGGTTTTTGGCGTGACATGCATCTAAGAGGTTCACCAATGTGGGTTTCGGCTAATTTATTTGACCCTCATGG